>JAJONS010063450.1:0-15726 GCA_029582315.1 Solanum tarnii x Solanum tuberosum
ATTTGAGGACACTAAACCTATCCAAATAAAGCCCTAAATGAGTCCAAATTGTGGACTCATCATTGCACTACAGAAAAAAATACTAAAAAGTTCAAAACATCAAGTAAATCTAACTAACCACTGGTCTTACCACTAATATATTACTCCCGTCCATCTCAATATATGAGACACTATTTGTTATTATTCCATCTATATATTAAAGAATAATACAAATATATATATATATATAATACCCCTAACTTGAAATATTGAATTTATTACTCCCTCTGTCCTAATTTATGTGGCACTCTTCGTTTTTCGAGAGTCAAACAGTTTAAGTTTGACCAAAAATTTGCTCATGGAATATTCATTTTTTCGAAATAAAATTTATATATTTGTAAACTACGTAAAAAGTACTATAAGTTACAATAATTGATAATTCAAAATGTTTAAAAGATCTATGAAAAATTTACGGTCAAAGATAGACTTGTTTGAATCTCGAAATTTGAAAAGTGTCACATAAAATGGGGCGGAGGGAGTATAATCTTTTATATGTATTCTTCTTTCTTAGAAAATCCAATTTAGTAAATTTTCTATATTTTATATAAACTAGTTTCACGGCACGTGCGTTACATGTGTGCATTGTATATATAGTATACAATGTTGTAAAATAGAATTACTATTACTAAATTAATGCTTTTTAGTAAATAATTACAATTGAAAGAACACAGGACAAGTGTTTTTAAGTAATTAATACAAATTGTCATAGAGTTACTTGTATTTTATGATCAAAATAAACAAATATCATTAAAACATTTTGAAATAAATTCAAAATTCAAATATGGGGAGAAAGTGACATTTCTTTAGTAGTATTTTTACTAAACTAAATTTTGTAAGCAAATCTAACCAACAAAATTTAAAATAAAATTATCAATAGAAAAAGTGTCACAATAGCCTTTCCTCTTTAAGTTATAAACAAAAATGATAGACAACATTTAAGTACAACTTTTCTCTTAAACACTAATAAGGATTAACATAAATATTTCAATATTTTATCTCTATACACAACCTATCTTTTAAAAAATATTGTTACTCAATTAATACTTGAGTAAGACTATTATAGAGAGCTAATTTTAGAACAACAAAAACAAGGTACTTTGTTATTATAACGAATGATGGTTAAATAGAGGTTTGAGTGTAGGTCATATAATAAGTAAAAGTTAAAATCTATTTTTGAAATAGTATATTTAAGATACAAAGTAATAATTCAATGGACTACGTTGACGCCCGTTATTTTAGCAAAATTAGAAAGAAACTCCTTCGTTAGGGTAAGAGAACAAAAAATGAAAAAAACAAAGAAAAAATATCTTACCCAAATCATGTGACTTTTTTCATAATTGTTTAGTATTATTTTCTTCCCCACAACTTTTTGTCATTGTTAACTCATGAAAATTGTAAGAAAAAATACGACTGTGAATTGTTGAATGATTTGCTATAATTTGGTCACCAACTCTTTCTAATGTGATACCTCGAATTTCGTTGAATTTTGAACTTTATCAACAGTTGCAAATAACCCTTGAAATTTTTAAGAAGAAGAAGAGTACAAAACATTAAAAAAAATTGTAGATTAAAAGTGAGAGGAAACTCCACTATTTATAGCTAACAAATAGTAGTATGAATACGCGCTTATTGTGCCTTATCAAAAGAGTTACAACCTTTTGAAAATGTGTAACACCTTGAAAACCAGACCCAGAATTTTTTTCCAGAAATATACCTAAAGCAGTGAACCACGGCAGGGTTTACGGGCCATTATAGGGTCCACAATCCGTAGACCTTCCCATGGTCTTGAATTGGAAGTCACCAGGCCGAGACATCAGACCACGAGCACCTTCACAGTCCGTGGTCTTGATGATGGGCCGTGGTGGCGCTCGTAGAGTCGAGGCAGTGAACCTCCCTAGTCAGCCCCTTAGACCGCCATGCCTAAGTGAGGACCACGAGGACCTTCATGGTCCGTGGTCCTTTACACAGACCGTGGGGGCGTCCGTGGAGCCTTACCAATAAGCCCCCTAGCCAGTCCCTCCTGACCACAGCCCAAGTGGAGACCACAGACACTTTCACGGTCCGTGGTACTTCGCACAGGACGTGGTAGGGCTCGTGCACTCATACCCTTAGCTAGTAGTCACTAAGTCCAGACCATGACTGACTTCACGGTCTGTGCTCTCTTTCACGGTCCGTGAAGGTGGCCGTGGTTAGTCCGTCTGCAGTTTTAGTCAAAGTTATTTCGGTCTTTTCCTTATTCGTTGGACGCCTAAACTACGTCATTTTCATCCTAAATTTCGTGGTTTTAGTCAGTTTAAGCCTAGAAACATAACTAAAAATTAACCAAGTCTGATCTTTAATCAAAGCTTAGAAAATTAGAAGAAAAAGGAGAGAAAGAGGCGACCAACCCTATGTTCAAGAACGCAGCAAGTTTCCTCCAGTTCCAGCCCCAAAATCGAAAGATTTCTTCATGGAATTCATCACCAGGTATGTCGGATTTCACTAGTCGGTTCCTTTCACCCATTAGGTCCCTAATTTTCAGTCAGTTTCTTGAATGTTAAAATTGTTGGGTTCTTAGTTAGTAGAATGATCCAAATCAGATTAGTACGTTAATATTCAGTTTATTGCATGAATTCCAGAACCGTAGCTATGTATTTCTTTAGTTCTTGAATTACACATGCTAGGTCAGATATTTGAGTTATTCAGTTATACATGCCTCAGTTATTAATGCATTAATATCAGTTTAATAGTTGCATCCTCAGTTTGCATGTTTAGTTTGAGCTATCTAGTAACTTATAGAAATTCAGTCATAATGTGTAAATTACTCAATCCATTGGGACTAGCATAATACCGAGTTGGACTAGGGTTCAGCGTACCCAAACAGTCCCAGAACTACTAGCCACGTAGGTTGTAAGTCCCCTCTGTGGGCATCATTTTAGTGATCATGCCAGCATGCCTCTACACCTTTGGGCGGGTGTATTGGGTCCTCTCGATGGGGCCTATACATCGGACTCCACATTTAGCTCATGTGGTTTTATTATCGGTTATTAGTAGCTCCCATAGTTCAGTTAGATTATATTGCATTGACCATTTATCAGTATATTTAGTATTCAGTCTCAGCATGTTATAAATTGGTCATTGCATTCAGTTAGCTCAGTATTCAGTATCTATATCATGTTCAGATTATATCATTGCTTATTTTCTTTGTTCAGTTATATGTTATTTCAAATTTATTCTATCATGCATGCTCAGTACCTTTCAAGTACTGACACATACTCCGCGCTACATCTTCTCGTGATGTAGGTTCAGGTTCTCAGCATCCAGATCAGGCTTAGATCGGTTCCCGATCTCCAGTTTAGTAAAATTAGTGGTGAGTCCTCATTTTCCGAGGACAATAGTCATGAGTTTCTGTTCAGTAATTTCAGACCTTTAGTTTCAGTTTTGCTAGAGTTAGTTGGGGCCAGTCCCAGCATATCTAGTTAGTTAGAGGCTATTTTCAGACATAGTTAGATTCAACTTAGTATTAAGTTAATATCTTCTTTGTATTAAACTCATCAGTTTTCATTTATTTGAGTTATAGTATATGGGTTCTCTCCATCATATTAGTGTTATTTATGATTTAGGTTCCCCATCAGTTAGTATTATCCTTAGTATGCTCATGTCATGCCAGCAGGGTTAGCTTGGGATCACTTGTAATCCTATGTCCTGTGTCCGCGTCTCGGGGGTAGCTTGGGGCATGACAAAACTTGGTATCAGAGCACTAGGTTTAAGAGTCCTAGAATGTCTCAAAAGTCACACTAAGTAGAGTCTTTTTCATGGGTGTGAAGGGCACCACATCTAATGAGAAGGAGGTTAGGAACTGTTTTAGGAAGAATCTTCATTTTCTCGTTACTCTTATCATGCGTAAGGTATCATCTAATTATATTCTAACTCGACATTTTACGTTTCAGTGATCATGCCTCCCCGTAGAGCTAATGCCAGAAATGTGAATCCAGGAACGCAAACACAGCTCCTCTAGTACATGATCAAGAAGTCTCGAATGCAGAATTCAGGAACGCCATTCAAATATTGGCTCAGAGTGTGGCCAACCAGAACAATCAGCAGGTTCAAGTTCAGGCAAATGCCAATGCTTGGTCAGCTGCAGCTAGAGTGCGAGACTTTGTTAGGATGAATCCGCCAGAGTTCTTAGGATCGCAAGTTGGAGAAGAACCCCAAAACTTCATTGATGAGGTCAAGAAGATCTTTGAAATGATGCAAGTAACTAGGAATGACCGGATTGAGTTAATATCGTACCAACTGAAAGATGTAGCTCATATCTGGTATACTCAGTGGAAGGATAATAGGGGTACAGATGTAGCTCCTATTACTTGGGATTGTTTCAGCGAAACCTTTCTAGACAGGTTTTTCCCTATAGAGTTGAGAGAAGCAAGGGGACAGGAATTTATGAACTTAAGGCAGGGTAATAGGACGGTCCAAGAGTATGGGCTCAAGTTTAACCAACTCTCCAGGTATGCTCCCCATATGGTTGCTTATTCCAGGGCTTAGATGAATAAGTTTCTATATGGAGTGTCAAACTTGGTGAAAACAAAGTGTAGAAATGCCATGTTACTTGAAAATATGAACATCTCTAGGCTCATGACTCATGCTCAACAGGTTGAGGGTGATAAGCTTAGGGAACAATCTAAGGAGAGCAAGAAATCTAGGACAGACAATTATGACTATTCTCAACAGAAATCAGGTGGTGGAAAGCGCTCGCAGTTTCAACAGAAGTGTTCGACTCCAGGACCTTCATCAGCCAGTGTCCCATCCTCTAAGTTTCGAAATAATCAGAAGGGTGGAGCACCAGACTCTAAGTCTCAAGGTAGTATTGCAGTCACCAAAACCTACCCAACTTTCCCTAAGTGTGGTAAGAACCATCCGGGCAAGTGCCTTGCAGGAAAAGAAGGATGCTTTGGGTGTTGTCAGTCTGGTCATAGGTTGAAGGATTGTCCTTCTAAACAGGGTCTAGGAGGCATTTCCAATCGAGCCTAGTTTACAACTTCAGCAGCACCAATAGGTTGCCCAACTCAGCAAGGTAACTCTTCTGGTACACGTGGCGGACAACGCCAAAATAGGCTCTATGCTCTTCAATCTCGCCAGTATCAAGAAGATTTTCTTGATGTAGTCACTGGTACGTAACGAGTCTTTGATCTTGATGTTTATGCTTTATTAGATCCAGGGGATACTCTTTCTTTTGTAACTCCATATATAGCAGTCCAATTCAGTGTTAGTCCAGAAACTCTCCTAGAACCTTTCTCAGTCTCTACTCCAGTCGGTGACCTAGTTATAGCTAGACGGGTATACAGAAATTACCCTGTAACAGTCTCTCAGAAAGTCACCTCAGCAAATTTTGTAGAGTTAGAAATGGTAGACTTCGATGTCATTCTAGGCATGGATTGGTTACTTTCATGTTATTCCTCAGTCGATTGTAGAACTAGGATTGTTTGTTTTTAATTTCCAGATGAACCAATCTTAGAATGAAAGGGTAGTAGTTTAGCGTCTATGGGTCGATTCAGTTCTTACCTTAAGGCCAGAAAGATGATCTCTAAGGGTTATCTCTATCATCTAGTTCAGGTTAAGGATTCAAGCTCCAAAACCCAAACTCTTGAGTCTGTTCCAATGGTTAATGAGTTTCCATAAATGTTTCCAGATGATCTTCCCAGAGTCCCTCCCAATAGGGAAATCGACTTTGGAATTGATCTCATTCCATAGACCCAGCCTATCTCTATTCCTTCTTACAGAATGGCTCCAGTTGATCTTAAGGAAATGAAAGAGCAGTTGAAAGACCTTCTAGATAAGGGCTTTATCAGACCTAGTATTTCGTCATGAGGTGCACTAGTGTTGTTCGTAAAGAAGAAAGATGGTTCTCTCAGAATGTGCATTGACTATAGGCAATTGAACAAGATCACAATCAAGAATAAGTACCATATCCCCAGGATTGATGACTTGTTTGACCAACTTCAGGGTGCTAGTCATTTCTCAAAGATAGACCTCATATCGGGTTATCATCAACTTAAAGTCAGAGATAGTGACATTTCGAAGACACCATTCAGAACTCGGTATGGTCATTATGAATTTGTAGTCATGTCATTTGGAGTAACCAATGCTCCTGCAACTTTCATGGATTTGATGAACAGAGTGTTCAAGAAGTACTTGGACTTGTTCGTTATCGTCTTTATTAATGATATCCTCATTTACTCTAGGAATGAGGAAGAACATGTGAGTCGTTGGAGAGTTGTTCTGCAAACTCTCAAAAATCGCCAGTTATTTGCAAAATTTAACAAGTGCGAGTTTTGGTTACAATCAGTTGCTTTCCTTTGGCATATTGTGTCTAGTAAAGGAGTTCGAGTAGACCTACCTCTGCTACAGATATTAGAAGTTTCTTGGGTCTAGCGGGTTATTACAGAAGGTTCATGGAAGGATTTTCATCCATAACCTCACCATTGACTAGGTTGACTCAGAAGATGGTCAAGTTTCGATTGTAAGATGATTGTGAGAAAAGCTTCGTAGAATTGAAAACTAGGTTGACTACAGCTCATGTATTGACTGTACTAGAGGGTTCAGATGGTTATGTGATCTATTATGATGCATCCAGAGTCGGCCTAGGTTGTGTATTGATGCAACGAGGTAAGGTTATAGCTTATGCTTCTAGACAACTTAAAGTACATGAGAAGAATTACCCGACTCATGACCTCGAGCTTGCAACAGTGGTATTTGCACTCAAGATTTGGAGACACTACTTGTATGGTGTTCAGGTAGATGTGTTCACAGACCATAAGAGCCTCCAGTATGTATTCACCCAGAAAGAGTTGAATCTTTGCCAGAGAAAGTGGCTTGAGTTTCTCAAAGATTATGATATGAGCATGCATTACTATCCAGGTAAGGCAAATGTAGTAGCAGATACTCTTAGTAGATTATCCATGGGTAGTGTAGCACATGTTGAGGAAGAAAGAAAGAAGCTAGCAAGGGATGTTCATAGACTTGCTTGCCTAGGAATTCATCTTATGGGCATATCAGATTGAGGTGTAACAGTTTAGAATGGGGCAGAATCTGTTTTTGGTAATGGAAGTTAAGGAAAATCAAGACAACGATCTGATATTACTTCAACTCAACGGTGCAGTCCACCAACAGAGAGTTAAGGTTTTCTCCTAAGGGGGAGATGGTGTGATTCGCTACGATGGTCGATTATGTGTTCCTAATGTGGGTGAGCTGAGACAACATATTCCTGCAGATGCACATAACTCTAGATACTTTATTCATCCAGGTGCCACTAAGATGTACCGCGATCTGCGAGATGTCTATTGATGGAATGGTATGAAAAGAGATATAGCAATTTTTGTGGATAAGTGCCCCAATTGCCAACAGGTCAAGGTAAAACATCAGAAACCAGGAGGTATGACTCAAGATATTGACATTCCTAATTGGAAGTAGGAAGTGATCAACATGGACTTCATCATAGGTTTACCTTGTACTTGCAGACATCATGACTCCATTTGGGTGATTGTTGATAGAGTTACTAAGTCTTCTCACTTTTTGGCAGTCAAGACTACAGATTTGGCGGAGGATTACGCCAAGCTTTACATTCATGAGATTGTGAGGTTGCATGGGGTTCCTTTTTCTATCATATTAGATAAAAGTCCTCAGCTCACGTCTCATTCCTGGAAGTCTTTTCAGAAAGGTTTTGGTACTCAGGTTAACCTTAGCACAACATTTCATCCACATATGGATGGTCAGGCAGAGCGTACCATTCAGACCTTGGAGGACAGGTTGAGAGCTTGTGTGATTGATTTCAAGGGTAGTTGGGATGATCACCTTCTTATTATTGAGTTTGCCTACAAAAATACTTACCATTCGAGCATTTAGATGGCCCCTTATGAGGCACTGTATGGGCGTAGATATAGATCTCCTGTGGGCTGGTTTGAAGTAGTTTAAGAAGCCTTGATAGGGCCAGATTTAGTCCATTATGGTATAGAGAAACTGCAACTCATCAGAGATAGACTTAAGATAGCCCAGAGTCGCCAGAAGTCTTATGCAGATGTAAGAAGAAGGGATCTAGAGTTCCTAATTGATGATTGGGTTCTCTTGAAGGTGTCCCCTATGAAGGGGTTGATGAGGTTTAGCAAGAAAGGGAAGCTCAGTCCCAGATATGAAGGGCCTTACCGGATCTCGAAAAGGATTGGTAAAGTGGCTTATGAGTTAGAGTTGCCAGCATATTTGGCAGCAGTGCATCCAGTCTTCCACATTTAACTATTGAAGAAGTGTGTGGGTGATCCAGCATCTATAGTGCCATTAGAGAGTGTGGCTATGAAGGATAGTCTCACTTATGAAGAGGTACCAGCTGAAATCCTTGATCATCAGGTTTGAAGGTTGAGAAACAAAGAAATTGCTTCAGTCAAGGTTTTGTGGAGGAGTTAGTCCGTAGAGGGAGCTACTTGGGAAGCAGAAATAGCCATGAAGTCCAAGTATCCTCACCTCTTTCCTTCTGATTCCATTCCAGCTTGAGGTAATAGTTTTTCTTTAGTTTTTCAGTCATTCATGCCCTAATTCAGTCTTAGTATTTTGTTCCTTCAGTCTGTACTTGCATTTTCATCTTATTTGCATGTTTTTGGAACTCAGTTCAGTCAGAAATCAGCCTTTAGTGTTTAGTGGTAAGGTTGCAGCTCATTCCCTCAATTTTAGCTAGTTTTGTCTTCATTCGAGGATGAATGATCCTAAGGGGGAGATATTGTACCACCTCGAAAACCAAACCAAATTTTTTTTTCCAGAAATATACCTGAGGCAGTGAACCACGGCAGGTGGAGTTAGAATCCTACCAGCTTAAGGATGTAGCTCACATCTAGTATACTCAACGGAAATAAAACAAGGGTATGGATGTGACTCTTATCAATTGGGAGTGCTTTAGTGAGATACAGGTTCTTCCCAAGAGATTTGAGGGAGGCAAGATCTCATGAGTTCATGAATTTGAGGCAAGGTAACATGACAGTCCAAGAATACGGACTCAAGTTCACCCAACTCTCCAGGTATGCTCCTCACATGGTTTCCGATTCCAAGACTCAAATGAACAAGTTTCTTTATGGGGTATCCGACTTAATGAAAATAGAGTGTAGAAATGCTATGTTGCTGGAAAATATGAACATCTCTAGGCTCATGACTCATGCTAAGCAGGTTAAGGTAGATAAGCTTAGGGAACAAGCTAAGGATGATAAGAAGGGCAGAATAGGTATCAATGAGTATTCTCAACAGAAATCTGGTGGTGTAAATCACTCGTACTTTTAGCCAATGTGTTCAGCTCCAGCACTTTCATCAGCTAATGTTCCAACTTCCAGGTTTCGACAGGATCAGAAAGGTAGGGCATCAGGCTCTAATTCTTAGGGGAGTGTTTCAGGCACCAGAACCTACCCAACTTGTCCATAGTGTGGTAAGAACCATCTGTGCAGGTGTCTTGAAGGAAAGGAATGATGTTTTTCGGTGTGGTCAGTCTGGTCACAGGTTGAGAAATTGTCCTTCTACTAAATAGGGTCAAAGAGGCAATAATGATAGGGCTAAGTCCACAACTTCAGCAGGTCGCCTCACTCAGCAGGGGTACTCATCTGGTACAGGTGCCGGACAGCGTCAAAACAGGTTATATGCTCGTTAGGCATGCCAGGATCAGGAAGATTCTCCTGATGTAGTCATTGGTATGTTACGAATTTTTAACTTGTATGTTTATGCTTTGTTAGATCCAGGGGCTACTCTTTCCTTTGTAACTACTTACATATCAGTAAACTTCGGTGTCAGTCTAGAAACTCTCTCATAACCGTTCTTAGTCTCTACTACAGTCGGTGACCCAGTTATCGCTAGACGGGTATACAGAAATTACCTTGTCATAGTGTCACAAAAAGTCACCTCAGCAGACCTTGTAGAGTTAGAAATGGTAGATTTTGATATAATTCTAGGCATGGATTGGTTACATTCATGTTATGCCTTAGTCGATTGTAGAACTAGAATCGTTCATTTTTAGTTTCTAGACGAACCAATCTTAGAATGGAAGGGTAGCAGCTTAGCGCCTATGGGTCTATTTATTTCTTACTTTAAGGCCAGAAAGATGATCTCTAAGGGGTATCTTTATCATCTAGTTTGGGTTAAGGATTCAAGCTTTGAATTGGAAATAACTAGGAAGAAGTCAAGAATTGGAAATAATGATTTTAGGAGATAAACAAAATCTGGAAATTTGTTTAAGTGAAGTTAAGAATTATTTTTAGTCAACTTCAAACGGTCATAACTCCTAGATCAGGAGGATCTAGGTGTGTTTCCAGATATCGGAGGATATATCTTGGAGTAATCTTTCCAACTCCGTCGAGTTTGCACGATTCCGAGTTCGTATGAGTGAGATATGCCCATTTGAAGTTGGGCTATTCGGATAAGGAAAGTCTAATCCGGATCTTTGAAGGGTAGTTTAGTCTTTTCCTTATCCAATTTATTAAATTCGTTCTTTAGTAATTATTTGGAGTCTAAACTGAGTTAGTTAAGTTTACACACTTAAGAAATACGCTAGGGCTTTGAAAGAAGAAAAAAAGAGGAGAAAGGAGAAGAGAAACTCAAGATTCTTCAAGTTCTTGCGATTTTGGTTGTGCAACCAAGGATTCAATCCTACAAGGTATGTGAGGTTTTCATAACGTTGGGTTTGTTCACCCTCGTGCCAAACATTTTTATTTCAGCGTGAATTCTTCCTAAAAGAGTTTGAAAGTTGATGTTCTTGATTTGTATTCTTGAATTTGATATCGTTCTTGAATTAGGCTGAATTGAGATATTTCAGACATCTTTACGTCGGGTTTTAGAGTTGCTTTGAGTCAGGTTTTTAGGTACATATGTTAGGTATCGAAATCTAAAAAGAATTTGAGAAAAATAGTCGAGTTTAGGTGAATTGGGGCTGGAAAATGAAGAAAGGAAAAGTAGAGTAGGTTTTGGCATGCAAGTCTGCATCCTCCCCCAGTGAACAAAAACTAGCTCTGTGTCGCGGTTGGGACGCGGACTTCTCTATCTCAAAATTTAATTTTGCGATCAAATATTTAAATGAAACTCCGCGTCGTGAACTTGTTCCAAGACGGTGATTTCTTGATCTTTTCTCATGTTTAGCTATCTATAAACACTCCTAAACATCATAAGATCTTTCCTATCAGAAATCACAATCCTTGAATCCATAATTCATTTCAAGGAAAGTTCAGAGTCAAGTAAACTAAAGTTAAGAGTCAAATCAAATGAAGTTAAGAGTCAAGTTAAGAGAAGTTTATAAAGTTTTCAAAAGTCTTTCACAAACGTTTTAACTTTGTTTTAAGACTTAAGTTTCAAGTTAAGCAAAGAGTAAAGAGTTGAGTTCATTTCTCAAAAACCTATAAGGGAACTAAGTATTCCCAAGAGTTTAAAATGTTTTGACATTTGAACAAGAAAGGGAAACACCGTTATCAAAGAGAGCTTTTAAGCTAAAGTTTTGAGTAATTATCTCGAACCAAAGAAAGAATTTTTGATTTTAAATCCTTGAGCTAAGTATATTTTGGGAGTAGTATTAAGCACCGATATGGGGATGCAAGTTCATATTAACTCAAGTCTCAATAAACCATCTAGCCATCATGGGTAGTAAAGAATCCTACTTTTTAAGATGCTTTTAGCATAGCCTACTGGATCCACTTAATTAAGGGTTCTATATGACGGCAAAGTATAGGAAAATTCTGGAAGCGTGGGCAAGACGGTGTATCACCACTTAGGCTCATAGTGGTGGTTGTCTGTTAGAGAAACTCCCACAAAAACTATATTACTTTATTACATGAGGAAAATTGATTTTCTTATTGCATTTTCTTTAATAAACTAAGTTGTTTTCCACTATTTTACAAGCTTTATATATATTGCATGTGTTTTATTGCTTTATATTGAGTTAAGTTGTTCAGGAGTTGAGTAAAGCTAAGGTAAGTGTTCCTTCCAGATTCTTTTCAAGATTAAGTTTTGTTTAACATTCCCACTCGCATACTCGTACATTCAATGTACTGATGCCAGTTGGCCTGCATCGTCTTATGATGCAGACGCAGGTAACCAGGGTCAGCATCTAGTGCCTCGTTGATCCAGTTGAGCACTCAGAGTCAGTTGGTGAGCCTCATTACATTCCGGAGGACTCCTTTTACTTTGTTTTCAGTACTTCATTGTTAGAATGATTGGGGGTCTTGTCCCGACATTCCTCTTTATTTTAGAGGCTTCACAGATAGTTAGTAGTTCAATTGTCATTATATTATCATTTCATATGTTAAGACTTAAGTTGCCATTTTGGCCAAGTTGAATGTTGACTGTTAAACATACTAAATTATTTTATTTAACAATTTGAGTATGTGCATTTGATTATTGTAATAATACTTAGAGTCGTCCGCTGATTAAATAAGCCAGGCCAAGGGTTCGCTTGGGGCCAGCAATGGTTCACGAGTGCCGGCCACATTCGGGGTGTAGGCTCGGGGTGTGACAAACTTGTTATTCGATCCTACACCAAGGACGTGACCAGCACTCACGAACCATTTCTCACCCCAAGAGAACCCTTGTCCTGGATTGCTTACTCAGCGGAAGACTCTAAGCATTATTACAATAATCAAATGCACATACTCAAACTGTTAAATAAAATAACTTAGAATGTTTAAAAGTCAACATTCAACTTGGACAAAATTGCAACTCAAATCTTAACATATGAAATGATAATGTAAAGACAACTGAACTACTAACCGTTTGACTGTCTATGAAGCCTCTAAAACAAAAAGGGATGTCGGGGAAAGACCCCTGATCATCCAAACAATGAAATATTGAAAACAAAGTAAAAGGAGTTTGTCGGAATGCAAAGAGGCTCACCAACTAACTCTGAGTGCTCAACTGGATCAACGAAGCGTTCGATGCTGATCCTGGTTACCTGCGTCTGCATCATAACAAGATGCAAGCCAACTGGCATCAGTACATTGAATGTACAAGTATGCGAGTTGGAATGTTAAACATAACTTAAGCTTGAAAGAATCTGAAAGAAACACTCACATTGGCTTTACTCAACTCCTGAACAACTTAACTCAATATAAAGCAATAAAACACATGCAATATATATAAAGCTTGTTAAACAGTGGAAACCAACTTAGTTTATTAAAGAAAATGCAATAACAAACAAAACTTTACTCATGCAAAAAAGTAATATAGTGTCTGTGGGAGTTTCTCTAATCGACAACCACCACTATGAGCCTAAGTTGTGACACAACGTTTTGTCCACGCTGCCAGAACTGTCCTATACTTTGCCATCATTTAGAACGCTTAAATAAGTGGATCCACTAGTCTATGCTAAAAGCATCTTAAGGAGTCATATAAAAAGTATGATCATTTATTACCCATGATGGCTACATGGTTTATGGAGACTTGAGTTAATATGAACTCACATCCCCAAATCAGTTCTCAATACTACTCTCAAAATATACTTAGGTCAATGATTTAAAATCAAAACTTCTTTCTTTGGTTTGAGATAATTACTCAAAACTTTAGCTTAAAATCTTTCTTGGAAATCGGTGTTTCCCTTTCTTGTTCAAATGTGAAAACATTTTAAACTATTGGGAATACTTAGTTCCCTTATAGTGCTTTGAGAAATGAACTCAACTCTTTACTTTTTGCTTAACTTGATACTTAAGTGCTAAAACAAAGTTAAAACGTTTGTGAAAGACTTTTGAAAACTTTATGAACTTCTCTTAACTTGACTCTTAACTACACTTAACTTGACTCTTCACATTACTTGACTTGACTCTTAACTTTCCTTGAATTGAATTATGGATTCAAGGATTGTGATTTGTGATAGGATAGATCTCCTGATGTTTAGGAGTGTTTATAGATAGCTAAACATGAGAAAAGATCAAGAAATCACCATCTTGGAACAAGTCCGCGACGCAGAGTTTTATTTAAATATTTGATCATGAAATCAAATTTTGAGACAGAGGAGTCCGCGTCCCAACCGCGACGCGGAGCTGGTTTTTGTTCACTGGGTGAGCAAGTCCATGCCCAGTCTGTGACGCGGACTCGCGTGCCAAAACCCGCTCGACCTTTTGCTTCTTGATTTTCCAGCCCCAATTTTCCTAAACGCGACGATCTTTCTCAAATTATTTTTAAATTCTGATACCCAGCATATGTTCCCAAGAACCTGACTCAAAGCAACTCTAAAACTCGATGTAAAGATGTCAGAAACATCTCAATTCAGCCCAATTTAAGAATGATATCAAATTCAAGAATACAAATCAACAACATCAACTTTCAAACTCTTTTAGGAAGAATTCATGTTGAAATAAACATGTTTGGCACGTGGGTGAACAAACCCTACATTATGAAATCCTCACATACCTTGTAGGATTGAATCCTTGGCAAATTCCACAACCGAAATCGCAAGAACTTGACGAATCTTGAGTTTCTCTTCTCCTTTCTCCTCTTTCTTTCTTCTCTCAAAATCCTAGCATATTTATTAAGTGTGTAAACTGAACTAACTCAGTTTAGACTCCAAATAATTACTAAAAAATGGATTTAATAAATTGAATAAGGAAAAGACTAAACTACACTTCAAAAATTTGGATTAGACTTTCCTTATTCGTATAGCCCAACTTCAAATGGGCATATCTCACTCATACAAACTCGGAATCGTGCAAACTCGACGGCGTTGGAAAGATTATTCCAAGATATTTCCTACGATATCTCAAAATACACCTAGCTCCTGCTGATATAGGATTTATGGTCATTTGAAGTTGACCAAAAATCATTCTTCACTTAAAACAAATTTCCAGATTTTCTTTATCTCCTAAAATCACTATTTCCAATTCTTGACTTCTTCATAGTTATTTCATTTTGCGAGATCTTACAATATTTCCCCCTTGGTAACATTTGTCCTCGAATGAGATCCTTACTAGGCTAAGGGTGTAACGTCTAACATTAAGCTCAAACAGTAACAAGCAATCCAATTAGAACATGCAACCTCATAAATTAAAGAGTACTAAGAAGAAAATTAGTAAGTTGATCTGGAATTTCTCCGATTTCAAAGAGGTGTGGATACCTTTTCTTCATATCTTCTTCAGCTTCCCAAGTAGCTTCCTCAAAAAATTGGTTCCTCCAAAGAACTTTGACTGATGCTACCTCTTTTGTTCTCAACTAGCGAACTTGACGATTTAGAATCTGAACCAGAATCTCTTCATAAGATAAACTATCCTTGATCCCAATATCCTCATTTGGTATGATAAGTGAAGGATCTCCCATGCACTTCTTCAACATGGAAACATGAAATACCTGATGAACTGCTGCTAACTCTTGTGGTAGCTCTAACTCGTAAGCTACTTTGCCAACCCTCTTGGATATTTTTCAAGGGCCAACATACCGGGGAGTAAGCTTCCCCTTTTTACAAAATCTCATAACGCCCTTCATGGGTGAAACTTTCAAATACACCCAATCATCTACTTCAAACTCTAACTCCCTTCTCCTAACATCATTGTAGGATTTCTGACGACTCTGCGCCGTTTTCAACCTCTCTAACCCAGCTTCACCAACTTCAAAACATCCAATAGGAGATCTACATCTTCTCCCATAAAGAGCTTCATAAGGAGCCATTTGGATGCTAGAGTGGTAACTATTGTTGTAAGCAAATTCAATAAGAGGTAG
>JAJONS010063451.1:0-17383 GCA_029582315.1 Solanum tarnii x Solanum tuberosum
TCGCGAAACCAAAACCACTAGACTGAAGGCCTAAGGAGTGGGTCGACATGAGGTTCATCCCGAGAGGTTGAGCCCTAGCCCCATATCCTAACACTCAGCTCGACATAGTGAGTAGGGTAAGGCGTAGGCTGGTCTTCATGCAGCAAAAGGGTGTCCGAGAGGAATGCATTTGAAATGGGGTAAGTTGCCCGAGAGGGAACTTATTTCCATTTAAAGCTGAGCCTAGTCACTATTATTTTGCAAATCTCCGATGTAAAGCATCTACCCAATAATTTATCTCAACCTGTATTGCGGTCACATCCCAAGAACCTTTCCCCATACTTGATTTTCTCGTTTATTTTGTTGTTTTAGTACTTGTTACAAAACTCCCTTTGATATGTGACACTTTGGTGTCACACCCTTTAATGTACAATGTCTTTTATCGCAAATGTCTTTAACTACGACTAACTTGAATGAAATTTTAATTGGTTATTAATTCTAAAAACCACTCATTTGGGGAACGACCCCAACCCTCGGTTGTGTTACTATATTATCGACGATCGTAGACACTCATATCGTAGGATTGTGTCGTTGGTGACGATAAGCATCAGCCACTCAGGGGTGTGTCGTGATGACTCCACTGTTGCTTCAAGTGTGGTTAGAACGGTCATTTTATGAGAGATTGTCCTAAGAGCAGACAGAGTAATGGTAATGGGAGGAAATAGAGCCCGGTCTTCTTCAGTTGCTCCACTAGATAAAGCTACATCTAGATGAGCTACTTCAAGGGTAGGCGGAGAAGGAAACCGTCTTTATGCTATCTCTAGTTGCCAAGAGCAAGGGGATTCCCAAATGTTGTCATTGATATGATCGAAGTCTTCAATTTTGATGTTCTTCCTTAGCAACTTCTTGAGCCCTTCAGTTTTTCTACACCTAATGGTAAGGCTATTCTAGTAGAAAGAGTCTATCGTGATTGTTCCATTTCCGTCAATCACAAGAGTACCATGGCTGATTTAGTTGAGTTAGACATGGTAGATTTTGATGTCATTCTAGGTACTTCATGCCTGTTATGCATCAATAGATTGTAGAACTCGAGTAGTCAAGTTTCAGTTTCCAGTGAACCAATTATCGAGTTGAAGAGCAGTTCAACATTGCCTAAGGGTCATTTTTTTTTGTACCTTAAGGCGAGAAAGTTAGTTTCCAAGGGGTGTGTCCATCACTTAGTCCGAGTTAATGACTCTAGTGTTAAGATACCTCTTATTCAATCAGTTTCAGTAGTAAAAGAGTTTCCAGAAGTCTTTCCGAATGATCTTCCTGGAGTCCCTCTTCAGAGAGAAATAGACTTCGGTATATATACTATTCGTGATACTCGTCCTATATCTATTCCACCATATAGCATGGCACTAGTAGAGTTGAAAGAGTTAAAAAAGAGGTTGAAAGATCTTTTAGAGAAAATTTTCATTCGACCAAGTATCTCACCTTGGGGCGCTCCGGTCTTATTTGTGAGAAAGAAAGATGGTTCCCTTAGGATGTGTATAGATTACTGTCAGTTGAACAAGGTTACCATCAAGAATAATATCCTCTCTCAAGGATTGATGACCTTTTCGATCAGCTTCAAAGTGATACCTGTTTCTCTAAGATAGACCTCAGATCTGGCTACCATCAGTTAAAAGTAAGCGAAGGTGATATTCCAAAGACAACATTCAGGACCCGTTATGGTCATTATAAGTTCTTAGTTCTGTCCTTTGGCTTGACCAATGCGCCTGCAACATTCATGGACCTTATGAATAGAGTATTCACACCTTATTTAGATATGTTTGTTATGGTCTTCATTGATGACATACTAATTTATTCGAGGAATGAAGAAGATCATGCTAGCCATCTCAGAATAGTTCTCCGGACTTTAAAAGATAGAGAGTTGTATGCCAAGTTCTCTAAGTGCGAGTTTTGTCTTGAGTCTGTGGCATTCTTAGGCAACATTGTTTCTGAAGAGGGAATTAAAGTTGATACTCACAAAATAGAAGCAGTGCAGAATTGACCTAGACCCACATCTCCAACTAATATTAGGAGTTTCTTGGGGTTGGCTGGATATTATAGAAAGTTCGTAGAGGAGTTCTCATCTATTTCTTCCCCTTTGACCAAGTTGACTCAGAAAATAATGAAGTTTCAATGGTCTGAATCTTGTGAGAAAATCTTTCTGGAATTGAAAAAGAGGTTGACTACTGCCCAGTATTGACCTTACCAGAAGGTACGCACAGTTTTTTCATATATTGTGATGCATCTAAAGTTAGTTTGGGTTGTGTATTAACGCAGATGGCAAAGTTATAGCTTATGCCACCAAACAGTTCAAAGTTCATGAGAAGAACTACCCAACCCATGATCTATAGTTGGTTGCCGTAGTATTTGCTTTAAAAATATGGCGCCATAATCTTTATGGTGTGTCATGTGGATGTGTTGACCAATCACAAGAGCCTTCAGTATGTGTTTACTCAGAAAGAGCTTAATCTCAGACAAAGGAGGTAGTTAGAATTAGTCAAGGATTATTACATGAGTATTCTTTACCACCCAGGTAAGGCTAATGTTGTTGCCGATTCTTTAAGCAGGTTGTTTATGGGTAGTACCGCCCATGTTGAGGAAGAAAAGAGAGAGTTAGTGAAAGATGTGAATAGACTTGCACCCTTGGGAGTTCGACTAATGGATTTCAACAGAAGGAGGAGTAGTGGTGATGAATGGGGCTGAAACATCATTAGTGTCAGAAGTAAAACATAAGCAAGACCAAGATCCTTTATAGCTTGAATTAAAGGCAAGTGTTCATACGCAAAATGTGATGGCTTTTGAACATGGGGAAGATAGTGTTTTGAGGTATCAAGGTAGATTGTGTGATTGATTTCAAGGGTAATTGGGATGATCACCTACCTCTAATTGAGTTGCTTACAACAATAATTACCATTCTAGCATCCAAATGGCTCCTTATGAAGCTCTTTATGGAACAAGATGCAGATCTCCTATTGGATGGTTTGAAGTTGGTGAAGGTGGGTTAATAGGACTAGACTTAGTTCGTCAAGCTATGGAGAAAGTGAAAGTTATTCAAGAGAGATTGAGAACAACCCGGAGTCGTTAGAAATCCTACACTGATATTAGGAGAAGGGAGTTAAAGTTTGAGGTAGATGATTGGGTATATCTTAAAGTTTCACCCATGAAGAGTGTTATGAGATTTGGTAAGAAGTGCAAACTTAGTCCCCAGTATATTGGCCCTTATAGTATATATATCGAAAAGGGTTGGTAATGTAGCTCACGAGTTGTAGCTACCACAAGAGTTAGTATTGATTCATTCGGTATTTCATATTTCCATGTTGAAGAAGTGCATGGGAGATCCTTCATTGATCATACCAACTGAAAAATATTGGGATCAAGGATAGCTTATCTTATGAAGAGATTCTGGTTCAGATTCTAGATCGCCAAGTTCGCAAGTTGAGAGCATAAGAACAAAAGAGGTAGCATCAGTCAAAGTTGTTTGGAGGAACAAGTTTGTTGAGGAAACTACTTGGAAGCTGAGGAAGATATGAAGAAGAGATATCCACATCTCTTCGAATCCGGAGAAGTTCCAAATTAAGGTACTAATCCTTTTCTTGGCTTTTATTTAAAAGATTAGCATGTTCTAATGGCATTGCTTGTTGGTTGTTTGAGCTGAATGTTAAATGTTACACCCTTAGCCTACTAAGAGTAATCTCATTCGAGGATGAATGCTCCCAAGGGGGAGATATTGTAACATTTCGCAAATTGAAAGAACTAGAAAGAGTTAGAATTAGAAAGAGTGATTTTTGGAAATGACAAAACTCTGGAAAAAATGGTTAAGTTAAGTTAAGTTTGAGTTTTTGGTCAACTTGAAATGACCATAACTCCTAGCTCAGGATGAGTTAGCTGTGTTTCCATATATTATAGGAAAGATCTTGGAAAAATCTTTCCAACGCTACTGAGTTTGCACGATTCTGAGTTCGTATGAGCGAGTTGTGCCCATTGGAATTTGGTTGTTCAAATAAGGAAAGTCCAATCTAGATTTTAGAAGGGGCATTATGATCTTTTCACTATCCATTTAATTAATTTCGTTTTTGGTAATTAAGTTGGGGTCTAAACTGATTGGATTCAGTTTACGCTTTTGTGAAACAAGTTAGGGTTTTGAGAGAAGAGAAAAGAAGAGGAGAAGGAGCAAGGAATCGTCAAGTTCTTGAAGCTAGGTTCGTAGATTTCATCAAGGGGTGATCTCTACGAGGTATATGAGTCTTTCATAGCGTTGGGTTCATTCACCCTCGCGCCAATCACATTTATTTCAGCAAAGTTCGTTCTAGAAAGTTGAAAGTTGATGAATCTTGAATGGTGTTCTTGAATTTGTTTTTCGTTCTTGAATTGGGCTGAATTGAGAAGTTTCTGAGATATTTACATCGAGTTTTAGAGTCGTTTTGAGTTAGGTTCATGGGTACATATGTTGGGTATCTGAATCTAAAGAAAAATTGAGAAGAGTAGTCGAGTTTAGGTGAATTGGGACTGCAAAACGAAAGAAGGGAAAAGTTGGGTGAATCTGGGCAGTGGAGAAGCGTCGTAGACCAGCTCCTCAGATTTGAGAAAATTCTCTGCGTGGAGCGGTCACAATCACGGACCGTTCTGCCTCAAAAGTTATTTTTGCGATCAAATAATTAAATACATCTCCGCATCGCGGACTTGCTTTCAGATAGTGGTTTCTTGATCATTTCTCATGTTTAGCTATCTAAAATCATTCCTAAACATCATGAGATCTTTCCTATCACTATCCTTGAATCTATAATTCAATTCAAGGAAAACTAAGAGTCATGTCAAGAGAAGTTAAGAGTCAAGTCAAGAGAAGTTCATAGAGTCTTCCAAAAGTCTTTTGCAAATGTGTTAACTTTGTTTTAAGACTTGAGTTTTGAGTTGAGTAAAGAGTAAAGTTTGAAGTTCATTTCTTCAAAAGAGTATATCGGCACTATGTATTCCCAAAAAGTAAATGTTTTCACATTTAAAAGGAAACTGAGATTTCCAAAGGAGCCTTTGAGCAGGTTTTCAGTAAAGACTAAGAGTAAGTATTCCCAAGAGTTAAAATGTTTTCACATTTGAGCAAGAAAGGAAACTGAGATTTCCAAGAGAGCTTTTAAACTAAGTTTTTGAGTAATTATCTCAAATCAAAGAAAGAGTTTTGTTTTTACAAACATATGAGCTAAGTATATTTTGGGAGTAGTATTGAGTACCGATATGGGGACGAGATTGAGTTCAAACAATTCACGTCTTCATAAAGTATGTAGCCATCATGGATAGTAAAGGATCATACTTTTTAGATGACTCCTTAAGTGCTTTTTAGCATAGACTAGTGGATCCACTTTGTTAAGGCGTTCTATATGATGGCAAAGTATAGGACAGTTCTGGCAGCGTGGGCAAGACGTTGTATTACCATTTAGGCTCATAGTGGTGGTTGTCGGTTAGAGAAACTCCCACTAAAATTATATTACTTTATTATATGAGTAAAGTTGAGTTTGTTATTACATTTTCTTTAAAGAACTAAGTTGTTTTCTACTGTTTTAAAGGCTTTCTATATATTGCATGTGTTTTATTTCTTTATATTGAGTTAAGTAATTCAGGAGTTGAGTAAACTCAAGGTAAGTGTGTCTTTCAGATTCTTTTCAAGATGAAGTTATTTTTAGCATTCCAACTCGCATACTCGTACATTCAATGTACTGATACTAGTTGGCATGTATCTTATTATTATGCAGACGCAGGTAACCAGGATCAACATCCAACGCCTCGTTGATTCAGTTTAGCACTCACAGTCAGTTGTTGAGCCTCCTAGCTTTTCGGAGGATCCTTTTTATTGCTTTCAGTATTTTAGTTCATTAGAATGTCGTGGGTCTTGTCCCGACATCCATCTCAGTTGTTTAGAGGCTTCATAGACAGTGTCAGTGATGTTAGTTCATGAGTCTTTACTTTCCCTTTTTAGGTAAGTTGAGACTTGAGTGTCCACTTTGGTAGTGAATGTTATTTATTATATTCTAAGTTATTTATTGAGCATTTTAGTGTTTCTTTTAAAGTATATTTATCTTGAGTAAAGTCTTCTTCTGAGTAAGTAACCCAGGCCAAAGGTTATCTTGGGGCCAACAATGGTTCTCGAGTGCCAGTCCCTCCCAGGATGTAGGCTCGGGGCGTGACAATACGGTTATAGGAATAGAATTTATCCCAAAAATACAAGTAAACAAGTCAAAGGAGATGACAATGAATGTCAGATGGGGGGTTTAGATTGGCAATTATCACCTACAAAACAATCAAACACTAAGGAAATAACAATATAAAGAGGAGTTCTTGGGATGTGATCGATTATAGGCAAATTTCACTATATGGGTAATTGAAACTACTAATAAATAGCTAAATATCAATGGGTAGGCTAGACTATAAGTAAAATAGTTTTTTCTCGAACAACTATCATGATTCAAGTGATTTCTTTCGAACATCATCAAGCTTAACAAATAAGGACAACTCACACCTTAATTCATCTACTCTCTCGAGCTAGATAGTTAGAATCGAGATTAGGATTTACTCTTTCGAGCTAAACTCATATCACCCCAATAACTACAATCATCAATTGAAAGTTTTGATTCTGAAACCTCCTTTCCAAGCAAGCCCAGAATTCTAAGTTCGAATTGTAGTTGAAACTACAATTCTTAGTTTAAAACACAACTATCAGTTAAACCCACTTCAATTAAGCATTTAAATCAATAATTAACAATACCCATAATCTAATTACTCCTATAATCACATGATCATACCCCAAGAATTGGGGTTTTACCTAAACATCATAAAAAAGGTAAAAATAATTACCAACTCAATTGGCCATCAACTAGTAATATCTCCAAGATTTTACAATGTTCCAAAATGATTAAATTTAAAAACCCAATTCCAAATCCTCACAATTTAGCTTAGAAATCCTCAAAGGCTACAATGGAACTCAAAAACTAAGAGAAAAACTCTAAATCTAAAACTTGGGGATCAGAACTCTCTGGGAAATCTTGGGATTAAAAAGAACTCCTCAAAATTCCTTTAAATTCCAATTTATAGTTGCCCACTTTTTGGCCTGAAAGTCAATTTGGCGGTATCATTCGCGCCTCGCCGAGTGGTTCATCAATCTACCCTTTCCTGCCTTCCCTCGCCATTTTGCATTTTTCACGACCTGATTCCTCGAGTCATGATGGCACCTACTATAACCCACCATAAGGCAAGCCAACCCATACCCGGGAGCAACTAGTAATGGAATTGAGGGTAGAAAACTAAACCCAACAACACAATAATAATAACAACATTAATCATAAATGGAAGGGCAGAAGCAAGCCAAAACTATACACAAATAAAAGATCCCTCCGAGAATCTTTAAGTCACAAGTACAAAGCTACTAACAAAATGAGTACAAGACCACAGAAACAGGACTATCTCAAAAAGCAAAAGACAAGTCAATATATAAATACAGAAGGAGACGGGAAAATCCAGGACGTTATGTGCTCACCCTCGCCTCCTAATATGACTACAGCTGGCTTGAAATCAACGCTGATAGCTGGTGCTCGGACCTTTATCACAAAAATATATGCAAAGCGTAGTATGAGTACCAAAATAACAGGTACACAGTAGGCAGTATAGGCCGACTGATCAAGAAAAGAAAAAGTAATCTGAAATGCGAGAATCTAACATACTAGAAGAAATAAGGAGGGGACATCTAATAGGTATGCACACAAGCGTACTCACACATAACGAGAAGGACAGTAGATAACTAAATCCGACCGAGCTCTCATAAACCCAGCGGGTATACTCGTGCACAATATGAAAGTAAAACCTGAACGGACTTACATAAGCCCAATGGGTGCAAAGAAGGGGGAGTTGAAATAAAGTAAGAGGATTGGATAAAGTAGCTTATGATTTAGAGCTACCACAAGAGTTACCAGCAGTTCATCCAGTGTTCCACATCTTAATGCTGAAAAAGTGTGTGGGAGATCCTTCACTTATCATACCAACTCAAGATATTGGTATCAAGGATAACTTATCTTATGAGGAGATTCCTGTTCAGATTCTAGATCGCCAAGTTTGCAAGTTGAGAACTAAGGAAGTAACATCAGTCAAAGTTCTTTGGAGGAATCAATTTGTGGAGGAAGCTACTTAGGAAGCCGAGGAGGATATGAAGAAGAGATATCGACTTCTCTTTGAGGCCGGATAAATTCAAGATCAAGGTAATAATTCTCTTCTTAGTATTCTTTAAATTGACATGTTTAATGCATTAGATTTGTTTGTTGGGTGTTTTAGCTGAATGTTAGATGTTACGCCCTTAGCCTACTAAGAATAATCTCATTCGAGGACGAATGTTTCCAAGGAGGAGATATAGTAACACCTTGCTATTTGAAAGAATTAGAAAGATCTAGAATTACCAAGAGTCATTTTGGGAAAGAATGAAAAAAATTTGGAAAATTTGTCAAGTTATCTTAAGTTTGAGTTTTAGGTCAACTTGAAACAACCATAACTCCTAGCTCAGGTTGAGTTAGGTGTGCTACCAAACACCATAGGAAATCTCTTTGAACTATCTTTCCAACGCCACTGAGTTTGCTCAATTCAAAGTTCGTATGAGTGAGATATGTCCATTTGAAGTTGGGTTGTCTATATAAGGAAAGTCAAAACCGGATTTTGGAAGGGTATTTTGGTCTTTTCCATACCCAATTAATTAATTTCGTTTATGGTAATTAAGTTGGGGTGTAAACTGATTGGATTCATTTTACACTATTGAAATTGAGTTAGGGTTTTGATAGAAGAGAAAAAAGAGGAGAAAAGAGAAGAAGAGGCCAGGAATCGTCAAGTTCTTCAAGTTAAGATCGTGGATTTTCTCAAGGGGTGATCCTTACGAGGTATGTGAGATCACATAGAGTTGGGTTAGTTCACCCACGCGCCAATCATTATTCAATTCAGCGTAATTGTGTTTTTGAAAGAAAATATTATGAGTTATTGATGAAATTTGTTCTAGTTCTTGTGGGTTCTTGTTGTTGAAGTTGTTGAGAAGTTTCTTGAGTTTTATTCATGAGATTAGGTATTGTTTTGAGTATATTCTTACATATTTTGGTTATGTAATCGAATCTAAGTGTTTGGGAAAAGAACCAATTGAATCTAGAGGGTTTAGAGTTGAAAAACGAGCAAGAAAATTTGTCAAAAACCTATAGAGAGGGCTGAGGTGCCGCACACTCAGAGCGCCCTAAAGGGAACTCTAAAGTTTAGGCTCTGGGGTGTCGCACAATCCAGTGTGCCCCAATCCACCTTCTGAAGTTTTCCCTCTGGCACCCCGCGCCACTCAGAGCGCCAGGGACGCCAGGTCTTCCACCTTTTCCCACTTCTTTCCGTTTAAGTTTCCTAGCAACGTACCTATTTTTCCTAGTTGATTTCTACACTCTAAGGTACGTATAAACATCATGAAATCATCCATAAAACCTTAATCCATAATTCATTTCAAGGAAAGTTTAGAGTCGAGTCAAGAAAAGTTCATAGAGTGTTCCAAAAGTCTTTTACAAACATTTTAACTTTGTTTTAAGGCTTCAGTTTTGAGTTGAGTAAAGAGTAAGAGTAAAGTTCATTTTATTCAAAAGAATATACGGGACTTAAGTATTCCCAAGATTTTAAAATGTTCACATTTAAACAAAAAAGGAAACACCGATTTCCAAGAGAGCCTCTAAGCTAGTTTGAGTAATCATCTCAAATCACAGAAAGATCTTTTGTTTTTAAATATATGAGCTGATTATATTTTGGGAGTAGTATTTTAGCACCGATATAGGGACGAGTTCATAAGAACTCAAGTCTCAATAAACCATGTAGTCATCGTGGGTAGAAAGGATCATACTTTTTAGATGATTCCTTAGTGCTTTTTAACATAGACTAGTGGATCCACTTAGTTTAGGCATTCTATATCACGACAAGGTATAGAATAGTTCTGGCAACGTGGGTGAGACAGTGTATAATCACTTTAGCTCATAGTGATGGTTGTCGGTTGGAGAAACTCCCACAGTATTATATTACTTTATATGTAAACTGAGTTTCTATTGTATTTCTTTAATACATTGAGTTGTCACCTACTATTTTAAATGCTTTGTATAAAATACACTTTTATTTTTGTTTTACTTTGCATTTGAGTTGAGTATCCATGAGTTGAGTAAAGCTAAGGTAAGTGTTAGTTTCAGATTCCTTTCAAGGTTATGTCATATTTAGTTTTCCCCTCGCTTGCTTGTACATTCAATGTACTGATGTCATTTGGCCTGCATTATTTTATGATGTAGATACATGTAACAAGGATCAACATCCAGCTTCTCGTTGATCCAGGTGAGCACTCAGAGCCAGTTGGTGCGCCTCTTTGCTTTCCGGAGGATTTCCTTTTTATTGCTTTGTTAGTCAGTTGTTAGGATGATCGGGGGTCTAGTCCCAATATCCTTCTTAGTATTTAGAGGCTTCATAGACAGTTAGATATGAGTTCTTTAGTCTTGTATTTCAGATGTTTTGCTAAAAGACTTGAGTTACTACTTTGGTTAATTTGAATGTTTCTCCTTAAACATTCTAAGTTTATTTGAGACAGTTGGTTTAAAGTGCATTTGAATCCTTGTATTAATGCTTTAAGTCTTTCTCTATAAGTTAAGCCGAGCCAACAATGGTTTTCGAGTGCCAGTCCCGCTCAGGGTGTAAGCTCGGGGAATGATAGACAAATGGAAATGAGAATTTATTTTAGTAATAACTGACAAGGAAAAGTGAAGAATGAAGTGTTTATTTTGATTGATATTCAAATATGATTACATTGTATTGTTAAATATATTATTATATAAAAAAATTTAAAAAAACAAGATCATTTGGTGTTCATATTATTTTACAAAAAATTATTTATCTACACATTTTTATTACCGTATTTTCTATTATTTCCTACTATTTCAAAATATTATAAAAATTTCTCTTTTTCTTCTTAAACTCCACTCATCTTGATACATAAATTCTCAATTCCTAAATCCACATTTCTTTTTTCTATTTTTTCTCCTTCAATCTCTTCCTATTTTCACTCCCTCGATTTAAGTAGTTACTTCATTACAAATATGAATTTCAAATTTTTTTCTCTCTCCGGTCAATGGATTTCATCTCCTCAATAGGTAGGTTTTCTTCTTCTCCAACATACAGTTCATCACTTTTTGTTTTAGTTTTTCTTTTGATTTTTCATCTTTAACGTCCTAATACATATGGACGATGCTCCTTCCTTTATGTCACGACTCAGACAATCATGATTGACACTCACACTAACCCTCCGGTGGGAGAACCACTAATACAACCCAACTAACCATAAAACTACACAACTAAATCAAACTAAGGCATTTAAAGATACGGAAGTAGGTTTAAATGCTAAGGAAAAGAAATAGAGTTCCCATAAACTCCAAAAGTCTAACAAAACCAATGCGGAAATAACGTCTAGACCGGAAAGTTAATGTACCAAATCTCTAACGACAACCATAAGTCTAAACAAGAAGGCGTACAACCTCATACTAAACATAAGAAATATAAGGAACTAGTCTAAGTACGAAAATTTGGACATAAATAGAAAGAGAACTCATGGCATCCCGGAAGAACTGGCTCACCCTTGAATTCGATTGATCACTGATCTTCTAAACGAAGTTTGTCAATTGCCGCTTGAAGATGCCCTGTACTCAACAAAGAAAGAGCAAGTGCAGTATCAGTACACAACTACAATGTACTGGTAGGATCACGCGGCTATCCGACTAAGTGCAACATATATAAGACATTACAACATAATAATAACACGCATACACCCAACATGTACAATGTCAATCATCATTTACAAATAACGTACAATTTCACAATTCTCAAGATATAGAATTATGTCAAGTCAATGGTCCTCTCATGGAACCCACACCCAAACTGTTAGTGTACCGGTATGTGGTACCCGTTTCAAGTTAGTGTGTAGGATCGTGACACCCGTTCCAATATTTATGCCGGTACGTGGCAACTGATCCCAGTTAGTGTGTCGGAACGCAACACTTGATCCATTCAACAAGCCACAATCACAATCACAATCATATTCTTATAATCATACAATCAAGTCACGATTCATGGCATTCCATCATTCAACTATCCTCATTTACGATTTGTGTGATCAATAATGCAATATTCGCATACCTACATGCATCATAATGAAGAAAGAACAAACATATATCACACAACATGAAATCACAACCATCACCTACCACAAACAAACCTTGAATCCTCAAGAACCTTGATTCTTCCCTTTCTAGATTCTTTCCGCTTCTTCTTGATCTACAAACAGTCATAATAACACGGCAATCAATAAATGATGTCTAATTACGCTGATTAAAGTTAACACTATCAACCCTAGATTAAAACCATGATCTCAATATCCAAATTAGGGCTTTTTTCACCATCCAAAGAGTTCCTAAACCCTTCCCCATCAATAATCACCTAAGAAACTAAGTTCTACGAATCGAAATATGATTTTGGGTAGTTAAAACCTTACCTTTAGCCTCAGGAATGGTGGAAAATGGTCAAGAACTCGTCTAGAGTCATCTCCTAGCTCTAAAACTCGAAAACTGCAGAATAAAACATTTTGGAGGTTTATGTATGACTTAATTTGCGACTGGCCCGCTATGATGACATTCATCCCACCACAGGGGCTCCGCCCTTGCGGGACTAATCCCGCCTTGGTGGCTTGCACAGAAACAGAGAGCTATATTATGAGTTTCAAACCCCTATTTCCCAACACACCTTCAACCCATGACACTGAGAAACTACTCGCTTACGCTATGATCGATTTCGAGAGTTCTACTCTGTCGAATTCAATTCCGTAAAGTCGTACAGGTTCCTTAACGTCTTAGCTATCTACTCATGTAATCAAAATCATATTTAGTTCACCCAATTATTACCAGATTACCCTAGACCTTATTGACTCCGATTTCATCCAAATATGGACTACGTTGGGAAATTCCAAGTTACTACGAAAATGTTTTTCGGCCCAAAATTTGTTCCTATTGGCTTTTCTATAACGACGGGAACCGGTCTTTACAATAGATACCAATTTACGCACCACTCGTCCCCGAGTGACAACCATAGGAAGAATAGGCTAAATAAAGAATGGAGTAGTACGTGAATCAACGAACAACTGGGGATACTTGTTTCGCATGTCCTTCTCGGTTTTCCAAGTAGCTTTCTCAACTGTACGATGTTTCCATTGAACTTTCACGGACTAAATCTCCTTGGTCCTCATCTTCCAAACATCACGATCAAGAATGGCAATCGGTTCCCCCTCATACTGATGGTCCTTGTCTAACACAACTGAGTCCCATTTTATGATGTAATCCTTGTCACCATTATATCTCTTCAACATTCTCACATGAAATACCGAATGAACTCCCAATATATTAGGTGGTAAAACCAATCTATAAGCCACTGGCCCTACACGTTCAAGAACCTCAAAGGGACAATGTATCGCAGACTTAGCTTTCCCTTATTGCCGAATCTCATCACCCCTGTCATGGGTGATACCTTAAGAAGAACATTCTCACCAGTCTGAAATGCCATGTCTCTTACCTTAAGGTGTGCATACTTCTTCAGCCTACTCTGGGCTGCTAAAATCTTAGCTTGAATACTCATCACTTTAGCTTGAGGATCTTTCACTAAATCAACCCCCAAAGGTTTCACATCTCCAGCCTCAAACCATTCTATGGGTGATCTACATCCCCTCCCATAAAGTGCCTCAAATGACGCCATATCTATGTAGGACTGATAAATATTATTATAGGAGAACTCACACAAAGGTAAGAACTTATCCCAATGCCCTCCAAAATCAATCACACATGCCCTCAACATGTCTTCTAACACTTGAATAGTCCTCTCTAACGCCCCATCCATCTGTGGATGGAAAGTTGTACTAAAAGTGAGTTGTGTACCCAATTCCTCATGTAATTTCCTCCAAAACTTGGAGGTAAACTGTGTACCACGGTTTAAGATGACAGAGAGGGGCACCCCATGCAACCACACTATCTCTTTCACATACACCTTAGCCAATTGTTCAACATTATAATATATTCTTACCGGAATAAAAGGGGATGACTTAGTCAATCTTGCAACCACTACCCAAATAGAATCAAATTTTGCCAAAGTCTTGGGAAGATCAACCACAAAATCCATGACTATAGTTTCCCACTTCCATTCCGGAATTGGTATTCTCTGAAGCAAACCTACAGGCCTTTGATGTTCATAGTTTACTTGTTGGAAATTTTGATAATTAGCCACAAACTTCGCTATGTCTTTCTTCATGCCAGGCGACCAATAAATTCGCTTCAAATCTTAGTACATCTTCGTCACACTCGGATGAATGGAATATCGCGAACCATGAGATTCGGCCAACAATTTTTGAATCAAGTCATCAACTCAAGGAACACGAATCCTTCCTTTAAAACTGAATATCCATTCTGCATCAAGAGTGGTCTCTTGTGCCTTACCAATCACAGTCCTCTTCTTAAGCTCGTTCAAATTTTCATTCTCAAACTGCCTGTCCTTGATCTTTTGAATGAACGTGTCCCAGACCTTAATCCTAGCCAACACCCCACCATTTTTTTAGATGCCCAACTGCATGAATTTAGACTCCAAGGTCTGGATTTCCTTAGCCAAAGGCCACCTCGATACATTCACACAAGCTAGACTACCCATACTCACCGCTTTTTGACTCAAAGCGTCTGCTACTACACTAGACTTACGAGGATGGTATTGAATGGTGACATCATAATCCGTAAGTAGCTCAATCCACCTTCTCTGTCTCAAATTCAGATCCTTTTAAGTGAACACATGCTGCAAACTACGATGATCAGTAAATACTTCACACTTGACACTATAGAGGAAATGCCGCTAGATCTTAAGAGCAAACACTACCGCTGCTAACTCCAAATCATCTGTTGGATAATTCCTCTCATGCACTTTTAACTGTCGTGATGCATAAGCTATAAAATTTGTATCCTGCATAACACATCACCCATACCCGAATGTGAAGCATCAAAATAAACAATAAAATCCTTACCTTCCACCGGTAGTGATATAATAGGTGTTGTGGTCAAGAGAGTCTTGAGCTTTTGAAAGCTCTCCTCACATATTTCCATCCATTAAAATGGTATCTCCTTTTTTGTCAAATTTTTCAAGTGAGTGGCAATAGAAGCAAAGTTCTTCACAAATTGACGATAGTAACTACGAGCCCCATAAAACTCCTAAGTCCCGTCATAGAGCTCGGTCGAACCCAATTCTTAACCGCCTCAATCTTTTGAGGATCTACCATTACCCCTTCTTTTGAAACTACATGCCCCAAAAATGCAATCGAAGTCAACCAAAATTCACACTTAGAAAATTTTGCGTACAGCTTTTGTTTCCTAAGAATACCCAGAACAATACGAAGATTGTCAGCACGCTCTTCCTCACTTTTCGAATACACCAAAATGTCGTTAATAAGACTATAACAAACGAATCAATAAATGGCACGAAGATTGTCAGCTTGCTCTTCCTCACTTTTCGAATACACCAAAATGTCGTCAATAAAGACTATAACAAACGAATCAATAAATGGCTTGAACACCCCATTCATTAAACTCATAAAAGTTGCGGGCGCTATAGTCAACCCAAACGACATAACTAGAAACTCATAGTGCCCATAACGGGTTCTAAACGCCGTCTTGGGCACATCGTCAAGCCTAATCTTTAACCAGACTTTAGATAAATCATAGAGAAAACTGATGCACCTTGCAATTGGTCAAAGCGATCATCTATTTGAGGCAATGAGTACTTGTTTTGAATGGTGACCTTATTCAATTGCCGGTAATCTATACACATCCTCATACTACCATCAGTTTTCTTAACCAACAAAATTGGAGCACCCCACGGGGAAGCACTAGGACGAATAAATCTTTTACCAAGAAGTTCTTGGATTTGAGCCTTAAGCTCTATTAATTCTGCCGGAGCCATACAATAGGGAGGGATAGAAATGGGATGAGTGCTTGGTTCTAAATCAATGCAGAAATCTATATCTCTATCCGGAGGCATACTAGGCAAATTAGTAAGAAACACTTCTCTAAATTCTGACACCACAGGAATAGACTGAGATTCAACCTGGACATCCCGAATATGAGCCAAAAAATCGAAACAACCTTGCCCCACCAATTTCCTAGCCAAAATAGAGGATACGATCATAACTTGCTTAGGCTTGTAAACCCCTTACCACCCTAACTTTTCCCTTCCCATAATTTCTACGAGTCACAGACTTAGTATTACAATTAAGCACATCATAATAGGGGGACAACCAATTCATGCCTAAGATTATATCAAAGGCAGTCATATCCAAAATCACAAAATCAGCCCAAGTCTGAAAACCCATAAACATAATAGGACAAGCACAATAGACATGGGTGACTATGACAGACTCTCCAACTAGGGTAGAAACATGGATGGGAGAATCAAGTATATCACAAATCATAGAAAATTCTGTGCCAAATAGCATGGATACATAAGAATAAGTAGAACCCGGATCAAATATAACATTAGGCATCCAGTCACAGACAAGAATAGTACATGTGATCACTGTGTTAGACGCCTCTACCTCGGTCTTGCCCGGAAAGGCGTAACACTGAGTCATGTCATCATGATGGGCGACTTCACTTCCTAGCTGCACTGTACCTCTGCCTGCATTACCATTTCCCCTACCTCCGCGACCTCGCCGATTTCCTCCTCGCCCACCTTGTGGACACCCTCGACCATCACTACCATTTCCCATGGGTACCACTGCTCTAATCTGCTACTGCGTGAAATCTGACATGCGCGGATGGGGACAATCTCTCCTCATATGCCCAGGTTCTCCACAATTATAGCAAGTACAATCAAAAGATAGCCTGCTGCCCGCCAGAGGTGTGGTTCCCTCGCTATCCTGAATCAAATTCTGAGGTGGTGTTCCGGAGTAATTACATGTAGAAGCGGGCATAGCGGACTGAATTGGCCGGGTTGCAAGTGTTGGCCTCTCTGAAAGTTGCCTGAATTCTTGGCTTTCTTAGCCAATGCCTTAGCCTGACCATCTCGCCTATCCCTCTACACTTTCTTCACAAAATTTTTTACCTCATTGAAGCTCTTCCCTGCGGAGGTCATATGAATTGACAATACTTGCAATTCAAAATTTAGTCCCTTAACATATAGGCGCATCTTCTCTTCCTCAGTAGTCACCAATTGCATTGCATATCTAGACAAAGCATGGAACTTGGCCTCATAAGCAGCCACAGACATACCACCTTGCTCCAAAGCC
>JAJONS010063452.1:0-10633 GCA_029582315.1 Solanum tarnii x Solanum tuberosum
ATGAATTTACTATTTCAAAGAATAATAAAATGAAATTAATTATCTATGTATTTTGAAAATCCTAAATTACTCCTCTAATTAAGGAAATAAGTTACAACCAATTAATTTAAATAAATAAATTTTGTATCTCAATTTTAAAATTCGACAGATACATGTATCTCATGGATTCAGACTCATGTATCCTAATCATGAAATATGGTAGAGGAAGTAATATTTGAAACTATTGGGAATCTTAGTTATTAAGATCTAAACTAGTGGGATTTATGTGATTTGCCCTTAATATAATTATCAAACGCTCTTCTTGTAGATATTAAACAAATCTGTTTATTTTTTTACTTGTGAGTTTTAAATTTTATTGTTCACATTCCTTTAATTCAATATTTATGGATAATAATATGTATATTATCTAACTAATTTATTATATTCTCAAAAGTAGTTCAAAAAAATTTTCCCACACACATATTTTTCGCTAACATTATATATTAGCTTTATCTTAAAACTGTCAAGTGGCTTTTCAATAGCTTGCCACTTTGACTTAACCACATTGCAAACTACTTTATTACTATATGTGTATATATATATAGATATATCTAGATGATAATTGTGCGCTTAATGATTTATACAAACATTCAAAGAGACTGAAACGTTGCCAGATTAAAATTAACTGATCTATTAGTTAAATGAAGGTTTTATATGAATAATTTAATAGATTCAATTGGCAAGCTAATATACTTTGCAAGGGGTGGAATAGAAGAATTTGAATTAAGGATTAGAGGTCTCTAATTGGTCTGTAATACAGAAAAAGCATATCTACGTGAGAAACCAAAAACCAAAAAACTCAAATTTGATGAATCAGAAGACTATGAAGCTGCCATTTTTTGCTCTGCTCGAACTCAGAACTTTAGGGTCAAAGGTGAGGGATGCTTACAAAATGACTTTGAGATGAAGGATGAGTTGAAATTGCAGAAATTCTACAATTTGCAATTTTTTAGTAATGAGATGCTTCCAATTGATGGTATTCTGCAGCTGGGATTCTGTGCCCTAACAATAATTGATTTCGGAATCCATGCTCTTCCTCATACTCTTGCCAATCTGGAATTCTTACCTGTTATGCCCAACTTGCAGTGTCATTCCAGTTGGACATTCAGTTTTGGACTGGTATTATTCTCCCTCTCTCAATTCTCTTTCTCCCTCATTTTCTAACCCTAGCTAATTCTGCCATTTATGGAGTTGTACTATTTCCCTATCATTCCAAGGCATTGCAATCTGAATTTCGCACCCAAACACATTTGTGATTTCAGCTCTCCAGATCGTATGGATTTTGTGCAAAACACATAATGCAGTTTGAGATATTGAGCATTTTACTTAGCAATTGGTACAACAAGAGCCTTAATACTGCTTATAGAAGAGCCCTAAAATGCTTCTTTTTTTTTTTTTTGGAGGAAGTTTGGCTAAGTTCATAACCTGGTTAAATTGGCTTTATTTTGACAAAGAGTTTTATTATTTTATCCTTTTTTTAATTCTCCGAAAATCTTTACTAAAACAAAACGCCTTCAAAGTTACAGGATTGTTTCTTAGAGAGATATTTGTGTCATTGGAGTACTGAATGCCACTCATTTTTTTTTTGAATTATTGTATATGAATTTTAGTGGTCCATAAACAACTAGCAAAAGAAGACTGGTGCAAAGGAAGAAGACAAATTTGAGAAGGAGCAAACGCAACAATGGCCGACCCTGTAATTGGTGCTACTGTTCAGGTTGTGCTTGAGAAACTGCTTTCTCTCACCATTGAGGAGGCCAGAAGTTTAAGGAACTGCAAGAAAAATCTCAGAATGCTGACAAAATATGTATCCATCGATGCACAGGCTGTGGAACAATGGCTCAAGATGCTTGAGAGAATTGCTTAAGATGCTGAAAATGTGTTTGACGAATTCACATATGAATCTCTCAAAGCACAAGTGATGAACATTTAAAACAGCCCAATGAGAAAGGTCAGTGGTTTCTTTTCTCATACTGCTTTTAAGAGCAAAATGTCTCGAAAAATAAAAAAACGTCAATGAAGAGTTGACGTCTATCAATCAGTTAGCCAAAGACCTTGGTCTCCAATCACTGATAGTTCCATCTCAGAAAATATTACCTATTCGAGAAACAGATTCCTTAGTAGTTGCTTCGGATGCCGTTGGTAGAGATAGCGATGTTGCTGAAAGAAGGAGAAGATGTTGAACATGAGAGAGGAAGTTGTTCTATGCACCATTCCTGTAGTGGGCATGGGAGGTTTAGGGAAAACTACTATATTGCTAAGAGAATTTTCAATGATGAAGAGATAGAAAAACACTTTGAAAAGAGCGTTTAGATGTGTCTACCTGAAATGTCAGAGACTAAGAACTTTCTTGAACAGATCCTCGAATCATTGACAGAGAGGAAACTTGAGGTCTCTTGGTATCACTTTTTTTCAGCCTCACAAGTAACAACTGGACTATGCCATCTTCTAAGTTGTTGGATCAGGAGAGCAAGTCCCAGAAGAGATGGTGGAGAGCAATTCCTTCGTGTATTTGGTGGACAATATGGAAGAAAAGAAAAGGGAGGTGTTTTGAGGGCAGGTCTAACACTCTGCAGAAGATTAAATGGAATTGCATCGTAAATTTTCATTTTTGGTGTAAACTAGCAAATGTAGAAGATGAAGTTCAATTGGTAGATTTTTTTAGGCTCTTTGTAATTAGCCTTAGTTATGACTCTTTGTTGATAACTTTTTGGAGGTCTCCAGCATATCCTTAATGCTGAGGAATATAAATTACCAGTTTTCAAAAAAATTGATGATAGGAGTGTTTATTGCATTCTCATGATTTTGATTAAATTCCACCTAGTTTCCCTCTTTCTTTTGTTGTATCAATGTCTGACCCTTCCCCTCTTCCAACCTGTACTACAGAAGAAGAAACTCTGTAGTTGGTATATCTATTCAGGTTGTATTGTCAAGATAATAAATAGTATACATGGGAGGATCCCTTTTTTGAATTATGTTCATGAATTGCAGCTCAAATAAATTCTCACTGATTATTTTTATGAATTCAGCTATGAGGTTGATGTCGTACAAAGACAAATTGGATTTGCCACCTCACTCTCCTGCTAGCCCAGTATTAAACTTGGGTCGAAGTATGCTCAAGAACAATTTTGATGGTTTTATTTTTCAGCTTCTTTTCTCATGAAAATATTGTACTGTTTAACAGCGATGCTATTGTATCAGTCTCCGCTGCGAAGGACCTAGGACTTGAATGGAAATGGATTGACCAATTTGAGGGGCATCCATCCATTAGGTTGAAGGATTCTCTATTCTGCTTATTGAACCAGAATTTCGATGTAAGCTTCTTCTAAATTGTTTGCATTGTGTTTGTTGCTCACTTCTCTGAGATGTATTTTTCAGTGTCATGATTGGCAACGGAAATTGCATCTCATAAACTCAATCGTTTGCATTTATGTTTTTAATACATAAATGGTGATAGTTTAGGTAGGACAAAAGAAACAACCGGTAGTTGGGGTGTGAAGCTGGAGAAAAAGTAGTAGTTCAGTGGTGTTTTAAATTTTTCATAAGCATCCCTTTTTTATCCTTGGTGGTCCTATTTTTGTTCACTAGCTTGATGAAGGATCCAAGGTGATAGTTAGTGAAAATGTATTGTTCACTTGCTGTAATAACATGATTTCTAATCTCAGGGTGCTGGAACATACATGTTTCAAATCGATGATGAGCATGTTATAGATACCACAAAGGCTGGAATCATTGCACATTTAATCAACCGTTTTTGTGAAGTACGTAAAATCTTTCTTTGCCTATTTCCCTTTTCCTTTGATGGTTTTATTCCTCTTGGGGTAAATTATTGTTTCCACACTAGCACCTGCATATTACATGAACAAAGATTCAGCGAGCTGTCATTTGTTATGTGCCTGAAAACAGACTTGTGGAACTGGTCTTGTTGTTTGGAATGGAACTCGTGATATCTACGAGGACTGAGGAACTTAATTTCTTAAGAATTATTCAAAATCATAATGGAAAGTTTGCTGAACTTTTTAGTAATTTGGTAATGTTTTCCTTTGTTGGTTCTAAACTGCATTTTTTTCAACAAACAACTTCACTATGTTAATGCATAATAGGTCTCAAAGAGTTAAAATATGCAACAATATAGATTAGGAGGGTAATCAGATTTAACTCTTTGAGATTAACCCTCATACTATAATTCTATTCGGAGTGTTAGTAATAGGAATGGGAATAGATTAAATAGCTAAACGGTTCTAACTGCCCAATAAATGTCAACTACTAATTGGAAAGAGACTGCCATTCATTAGAAAAAGAAAAAAAAAACACAACCACCACCCAAAAAATATTTATTTAAAGAATGATTAGCTGTTAATCCACAAAAGCTATTCTTTATTCAAATTATTGTGTATGAATTGTTCTCTTTCTTTTAGTGGTGGCCAAACAACTAGCAAAAGAAGATTTCTGCAAGAACTTTGAGAAGACTTTGGTGTAGAAGAAGAAGAAGAAGACTTTGTGAAGGAGCATCACAACAATGGCCGATCCTGTAATTGGTGCTACAGTTCAAGTTGTGCTTGAGAAGCTGCTTTCTCTCACTATTGAGGAGGCTAAAAGTTTAAGGAACTGCAAGAAAAATCTCAGAATGCTGACAAAATATGTATCCATGATCCAAGCTTTCATTCATGATGCTGAAAGACGACAAGTTGATGATCAGGCTGTGGAAGAATGGCTCAAGATGCTTGAGAGAGTTGCTGAGGATGCTGAAAACGTGTTTGACGTATACAGATATGAATCTCTCAAAGCACATGTGATGAACATTCGAACCAAACTAATGGAAAAGGTCCGTAACTTCTTTTCTCATACTGCTTTTAAGTACAAAATGTCTCAAAAAATCAACAATATCACGAAAGAGATGAGGGCTATCAATCAGTTAGCCAACGACCTCGGTCTCCAATCACCGATGGTTCTTTCTCAGCAAATACTACCAATTCGAGAAACAGATTCCTTAGTAGTTGCTTCAGATGTTGTTGGTACAGACAACGATGTTGCTGAAATAAAGGAGAAGATGTTGAACATGAGAGAGGAAGTTATTATGTCCACCATTCCTATAGTTGGTATGGGGGGTTTAGGTAAAACAACTGTGGCTAAGAGAATTTTCAATGATGAACAAATCAAGCAAATATGATAAGTTTTAGATATCTTGATCTCTCCTACAATAAGATCAGAGCCTTGCCCAGCTCCATTTGCAAGCTCTACAATTTGCAAACTTTTAGAGTCAATAACTGTTTTTCACTCAGGAAGCTTCCAGTAGAAATGGCAAATATGATAAGTTTGAGACACATATATTGCAAGTATCATTACCAATCATGTACAGGTAAGGATCGGTTTCAGATGCCACTTAATATGGGGCAATTGACTAGTCTTCAGACGCTACAGTTTTTCTATGTAGGTTTAAAGAAAGGTGGTCGAATAGAAGAACTAGGTTGTTTAAAAGAACTTAGAGGTGAATTGACGATCGAACGTCTTCAATTAGTCGGAAATAAAGAAGAGGCTCGAACAGCATATTTACAGGAGAAACCAAATATCTACAAGCTGGTGTATTCATGGTCCCGTGATGAATCAGAAAGCTGTGAGATCAATCATGAGCATGTGTTGGATGGTCTTCAACCACATCCGAACTTGAAAACCTTAGCAGTTGTGGACTATTTAGGAACTAAATTTCCTTCATGGTTCAGTGAAGAATTGCTACCAAATTTGGTCATGTTGAAATTAAGTGGTTGCAAAAGGTGCAAAGAAATTCCATCGATTGGCCAACTGAAGTTCCTTCAGCATCTTGAGCTGGTAGGATTCCTTGAATTGGAATGCATCGGACCTACATTTTATGGTGTTGAGATAATGGATAATGGATCAAGCAGCAATAATGGCAATATCCAAGTGTTCCCGTCATTGAAAGAACTAGTATTGAAGAATATGGCTAGCCTTATTGAGTGGAAGGGAGTTGAAGTTGGAGTAAGAATGTTTCCTAGGCTTGAGAAGTTGAGGATTAGTGACTGTCCCTTGTTAGAAAGTACTCCGAATCAATTTGAAATCCTATGTGAATTAGAGATTGTTGGAGTTGGCAGTGAAATGCCATTGTTGAACTTGTGCAGCAACTTGACATCTCTTGTGAATCTTGTTGTTAGTAACGTGAAAGAGCTCATTTTTCTTCCCGATGAGATGCTACGCAACAATGTTTCTCTTCAACACCTATTGGTCTCACTCTGCGGAGAGTTTCGTGAATTGCCCCAAAGCTTATACAATCTCCGTTCTCTTAAGAGCTTAGAGATTACCAGCTGCACCAATTTCAGTTCTTTTCCTGTTCCCAGTGGAGAGAACTATTTGACTTCCCTCCAAAGTTTTGAGTTATCCAATTGTAATGGATTGACCAGTTTACCAAGTGGAATGCTAGAGCTATGCCGGTCTCTAGAGATTTTGACGGTCAGTTACTGTAACAACTTGGTTTCCTTGCCTTTACATGTGTGGGAAATGCCTTCACTTTCGTATTTGTGTTTATCAGAATGTCCCAAATTGATTAGTGTACCTGCAGGGGGACTTCACCACCTCACTGGGTTACAGCATTTGGAAATTGGTCCTTTCTCAGAGACGGTGAATTTTGAGGCATTCCAATTGATTTTTAATGGCATTCAGCAGCTATCGTCCCTTCGTACATTGGAGGTATACGGACGTACGGATTGGGATTCTCTGCCCCATCAGCTTATGCAACTCTCTGCCCTAACAGAGATCGGAATAAATGATTTCGGAATTGAGGCTCTTCCCCATAGACTTGGCAACCTTACTTCTCTTGTAACATTAGATCTGGTGAGATGCAAACGGCTACAATATGTGGACTTCTCAGATGCCATGCCCAAATTACGGTATCTGGAGATCCGTGATTGTCCATTGTTAGAAGCTCTGTCGGATGGGTTCGGCAACCTTGTTTCTTTGGAAGAGATAAGTTTATGTAACTGTGAAAAACTGGAGCATCTGCCATCCAGAGATGCCATGCAACTCCTTACTAAATTATGGAACCTGCGAATTAGTGTTTGCCCACAGTTAGAAGAAAGTTGCACCAATCGGAGTGGCTCGAACTCCCAGTGGTCCAACATTTCCCATATTCCCATAATTGACCTAGCTGGGACAATAGTTCAGAACTTAAGTAAGTCTCTATTTCTCTTTCACTTTCTGAGTAGATTTTTTAAACATTATTTTGCACGAGTTCCTGCAAAGAAGTTCTGTATGTAATATAATACTTTTTCCTGCAATTATTTTGACATTAAAAAATGCAAAATTTATCAATCAATTGCATATGTGCTGGGGTAAAAAATATAAAAAAAATAAAAATTGCATATGTGCTATGCTTTCAGCATTTTGCTTGTCCCCTAGAACCGAATTGTTCTTCTTCTAATTCTTCAAGTATGGTATATCTTGATATGTTTTAATCATGAATTTTATGTTTTTTTTCCTTATAGGTTACTAGTTCCAATGTCATGCTAGAACGTTGATGTGGTGATTCAAGCCAAATCCCATGAGCGGCAAGCAATAATGTGAGGTAAATTTTCATTTACAATTTATAGGCACTTCGTAATCTACTAGTTTATGAATAGATGACACACTTGTCGCTACTTTCACTTCACAGGACAATTTCTCTGTTCATTAAAACTTTCGTGAATGAAGGACACTACTAGTTTAATTCAGTTTCTTGGAGCTAGTCCTCATTGCACACTCCTACAAGTTGTTGGTTATGGTTGTGAAAATCCATAACCAACAACTAGTTACACGGAATCACTGGCTTTGCATCTAGCTATAAATGTAATATAATAGTAGTAATCTGCATCTAGCTTTGCATGTACAGTTCTATGATAATATATACTCTATGTTATTTCAGATTTCAGTTAATTGCTCCTAATTAGCAAAACTAGAAGATCCATTTAAGTTAAGTGATCACACTTCACACATGTCAATTTTAATTGTTAATTTTCTAACTTTACCTTATCCTTGTAAATATGCTACTTTATTGCTTATTTCCAAATATTTTTAAAAGCCTACAGAATCTTAACATGTTATTCCATAGATCGCAACACGAGTAGATTCTAGAGAGGATAAAGATATCAGCATATGTGAGATATTAAGTGATACATCATTCAATGAATGTGTGGTTCATAGAGTTGTCAACTGGTATATGACAACAGTATTATGCTTGTTTTTCTTTTGCATAGGAGAAAATTGAAGAAATCCGTCGTCAAAGGCCAGAAAGTATTGTCGAAGTTTCACCAAATAATGTACTTGGTATAGTACTCGGTCCCGAACACCTGGGCCGTGTTCGAGGGTTAGGCTTGGGTGTTGTTCCAACTATGGCATTCAAACAGACATCTAGGAGATTTAAGCATGTTGATGTGAGTTCATCTAGCGCTAGCGCTCCACCTCCAAAGTGGAAGCAAGAGATGACGAGTATGAAATCACAATTGAATGCGCTACTTAGCTTATATCAAAAGAACATAGGGAATGTCCCCTCACTTATTTCCACCTCCTCCACAGGTATGACCATCATAAATATCTATGTTTTATATGTCCTCTTTCTTAAGAATATATCTAAGAGTCTAACTCTATCTTTATGTACTCTTTAAGTTCTGTTTGGGCAATGATTATTTTTATTTTGCTAGGAATTTATTTATGTTTTGTAGTGTACTCTTAATAAAGTCCAATTTGCTTTGCAGTGCCTTTTTTTGATGTTTAGATAATTCTTTTAAGTCAATATTAACTTTGTTGGCTGTAAGCATCATTGCTTATGCTTGTCTGTAGGCTGTGATGATATAGAGCTTATTGAGTTAATCGGATTTTGGTCAGCTCGAACCAAATCTTGGTAGGGAAAACTAAATTGTGTTGTAAGTGGTGTGACGAGTATTGGGACGAAATAGGTCCTAATTGAGTGGAAGGGATGTTAAGGATTCATTTAGTTTATCCAACTATAGATTGTTGTTGTTGATGTTGTATTCTATTCTGGTTTGCAGCTATGGTTCATTACCCGATTTTGTGACATATCTGAGCCTAGTTGATTACTCAACTGAGAATAATTCGTTGAGAATATGAATTAGGCAGCATTTTGATGGGCAGTTTCTAGCAATAATTTGTATTGAGGCATAGTAGTTGTATGCTATCATGGTTTCCACTTTCCAGCCATGGTGGCATTCCTTCCTTACTCACCGGTAAATAGTCGTGTCTAGGCTGTCATGATAATTAGTTACTTGACCGATGAATAGAACCAAGTAACTTAGGTTTTATATGTACTCTTATGTTAATATTGACTTAAAAGAATTCAATTTTAAAGAAAGTTTTTGGAAATTTCTTTCTGGAATAATTGGTGATTACAAAAATGGTATTTGAAAATCTTTTCAGTATGTAGGTGAGAAGTGTACTTATTACAAGAGAACTTTTTTCCAGAAATATTTTCCAAGTTCATTGATACTTCCGTGCGAATACATATATTTTTGGAGTATGATCATCAACTTGCTTGTTAATTAATAATTTTTTTTCTAGGCATCCGATACAGAAAGTGGGGCTCATCAGTCACCCATCGGATCAACCATCGATTAGAAATCTTTGGATGATGGACTAAGCATCAACTAGGAATCATTTTTAGGACTTTTTTTTTTGGATATTCTAGTTGAATGACACTTGAAATTACTGTTTTGATGATGTAATTTTGAAACTTTGATTAACACTTCAAAACAGTAGTAGTATTTTGATGATGTAATTCTGGAGTACTTTTGTTTAATGTGATGAATATTTTGCTCTTTTGATCTTTTATGTTGTGTTAAAATTACTAACCGTAGAAATTTAAATATATATGGTGCAATAAATGGGATATAAGTATGGATTGACAAAATTAGAAAATATAATTATTACGGCGTCAGAATTGAACATTACGACATTTTTTAACCGTTATATATGAATGACACAATTACGACGGGTGTAAACAGTCGCTTTATCCAAAAAAAAAAATGTCGCATTTAAAAAGGAATATTGCGATGGTTTTATATATGTATAACGGCGGTTTTGTGTAAATATTACGACGGTTTCGTAACAACTGCCATAATACGTTTGTGACAAATGGGATTACGCTATTTTCACAAAACGTCGTTATAGTACATTGTGACGATTTGAAACTGCCGCATTACGTATAAATAACCGTCGCAATAACCCTGTTTTTTTTGTAGTGACTGTGATTAATCATTAAAGGTCGCAGACATGAATAAGATTTGCTGGTATGGAAAATGCAGTCAAAGAAATGAAATTTTTACGCCTGTTAGATTTAAGAAGTATTACTTATTAGTCTTTTCCACTATGGGTGTGTTTGGACTGAAGGAAAATATTTTCCGGAAAATGTTTTTCAATTTTCTCATGTTTGATTGGATTAAATATTTTTCAAATCAACTCATTTTCCTCAAATTTAAGGAAAATGACTTCCCTTCAAAACTTAAGGAAAACATTTTCCAAAACTCTCTTCCAACTTCAAACTACAATTACTTTTTTGTTGAAAAAATCAATTTATTTTGTCTCTACCCTCAAACCA
>JAJONS010063453.1:0-10524 GCA_029582315.1 Solanum tarnii x Solanum tuberosum
CGTAAGAACCATAAATGGTAAAGGGTTAATTGTGTGACATATGGTTGTCTAGGTATACACCAAAGCTCGACAGTTCAAAGATATCGCATCTACCGATTTACCGAGTATATCCGACATGTGTTCACTACGGAAAGTCCAAGGGGAAACCTACTTATCCAGATGCAATTGATCCTTTCTTGTAAAGTACACACTCGTCCGTGCATTCCTTTATGTTATGACCATTCCCCATTAATGTGGGGGATTGTTGGGTATAACAAGAGTTAATGGGAAATGGAGGGAAGATGAAAAGAGGAATTGGAAAAGATTCTCTTATTCTTTAAGAAAAGGCATTCCTCCCTCATTGGTGGTGGAAAGAAAAATAGAAGTGTTTAAATAGAGAAACACTTCTATTAGTTGTTAAAAGGGTTGCAAAGAGGGAACCCCCTCACACCGTCATCGTCGTCGCTCGCTTGGCTCAGCTTTGGAAAATGATCGATCGAGAGATTATTTATTTAATTAATTAATTAAATTAAATGGACAAAACGTTTCAATTATATAGTTAATTAACCAAAATGTTTCGAGCCGACTCAGATCCGCGCGACTGTTCTGAAAGGTTGCAACTTTCGGGAACAATCATAATCGTTTGAAAGGTTGCAAACTTTCATGAATGGTCGTGTTGATTCTGAAAGGTTGCAACCTTTCGGAATCAGTTCCTCTAGTCTACAAATACCCGTAATTCTTCAAACATTTTACTTACAATTTTTTTTTATTTCTTCTTCTTGTTATGCACAAATTTTTTTCATGTACTTTACTGCCGTTGAGTGGCTCATTGACACCAACGTTTTGGGTATCAATACACTTGTGATTGAGATCATTCTATGCAGGGAAGACATATTCCAAATCAAACATGAAATACTAGAGGGGAATAATTTCCTTAAGGGATATTGTGCATTCAGTGGGCTTGATTTTCTTTCCATTCTGTTCTTTTCCAGATTCTGGTAGGTTTTTACATATTTTAGTTTTGTCAATTGATTTCTGTTCTTCACCGGTTTATTAAACTTTGGTAACTTCGTGTTTCTGCAAAGTTTTTTGTAATTAGTAGTATTGTTTTAAACACAGATTGCATAACACTATCTCTCTACCTGAAAAGGTATGCAGGGTTGAGGTCTGCATACACTCTACTCTCTCCAAACCCTACTCATGAGACTATAGTGGATATGTTATTTGTCTTAGGTTATCTGACAAAACCTTTCCACCTTATCTGTGTAGGTGTCTGGAGGCAGTGTTGCTCCCAATTGCACATGCAGGTGTACGTGGTCGCGAAAGTAATATAGTGGCTCTTAAAAGAACCAGATTATCGAACCCAAAGGACTTGTCAATTAACTATTTTTACTAAATTATATTGGTCTAATTATTTATATAAGAGTGCCAAAAGAAAAGAATGCAAGAACAAAATAATAAAATTACTTACAGTGGTTGGAAAATTCCAGAGATGCAGCATGAAATGAATCTCATGTATCATATTACTAGCTTAGAACTAATTTAGTTGTCAAGTTACTGGTTTACAAGGTTATTTGTATGAGTTGGGTCTCTAGACCTCTAGTCGCCTACTCTAGTTAGTTGTCTAACTACATCGTTGAGCGGGGATAAACAGGCATAACTGGCGAGCATTTATATTTCATCCTGTTTTGTAACCAAACAAGTTGTTAGTACGGGCGTCACTCCTGAACACAAATCACCTCAACTTAATGGATTGATCGAGCTCTCTATATTTTCTGGTCTATCTAACCCCTCCTCTATTGATTTTAAGATTAGACAATAGATTTATCTTATGGTGATCAAGCAAAAAATACTAAAACGAGAATATAGAAGTAACTTATAATGACAACCAAGAATTGATTCATAAATCTTAAATATTCAACATTTGATTCGTAGCTACATCCCTAGGAAAAAGGCTCTTAGCCACTCATACTATTAGAAAACCACAAAATACAGTTGTTCATGAGATTTCTGGAAAATAGAAGAGTTAGAAGATCGAAACCTATTACAAATGATGAAACTTGCTCTTGCACACCAAAATAATGTCGAACTTCCTAAAAATTAGCACTAGGGGTCTATTTATAAGAGTTAGGAACAATAGAGTCGAATTCTACTTCAACTACAAGTCCTATTTTAATCTTCTTTTGTTGAAAAAGTCGGAACTTTCGTGGCGTTTTGCGCTACCCATCGCCCCAGGACCAGGTCTCTGAAATATTGGTGTTGGCGCGTCGCGCCTAGCAGTGCGCTAGGCAAGCGTCCCAGTAATCCAAGCCTTGGAGCGTTGCGCCTCTCAGCGTATCTGAGAAGCGTCCCAGTAATTCAAGCATTGGCGCGTCGCCTCTCTCAGAGCACCAGGCCAAGGTCTCTGAAGTTTTTTCCTTGGCATGCTGCGCCTCTCAGAGCCCCATGCCTTGATGCTTCCATACTTAGTTTATTCTTTGCATTTCCTCTTATCTATTTTCTTCAATTCGACTCCAATCTCCTTAATAATTCCTGAAACATCTAATCACATGTATTTGTGCACAATCATCGCAAGTTACACAAAATCAAGCAAATAGACTCAATATTATTCATTAATTCAATCAATTCATGGACAACTATTGACAACTTAGGCATATAAATACGCCTAAGATCACCACCCCACACTTAGACCTTTGTTTGTCCTCAAACAATCTTTGGACTATCAACTCTTTTTCATATCCCTTGGACTTATCAACCCACCTTAAAATCAACCAAACATTTTTAATCATGATCTCGTAGTTCACACTATTCACAATGGATCAACCTTTAAAAACGTTTACACCAAGTTACAACACATATGCTCAAAGAGCGACTCTTTTATTATTTTCCCGGGCTAATGCAAACTCATACAAACACACCAATTAGACAATCCAAACATATGACATGAATGCCCTCACTTATTTGTGTTTAGTATAGCCTTTCACTCAAGCAATCACATTAACAACAAGGCCTATTTTTCAAACAATCAACTCACTCTCACAAATGAAGCTCTTACTTCTCATAACATGCCATAAACTTGCCCATAGTGTATTTTCACTTTCACCTTATATTTCTTAAGGAATCAAACGGACTTCTATTTGGTTGTAATGTGGGCTTAGGGTAAGGGAGGGAATATTAAGGACTCCTTTTAGTGACTACATCTCCCTAATGCACATGTCATTGCTTTGCCAACAAACATCTTACTTAGTTTTTTCTTTCTTCTTAGTACACACTTCATGAAAATTTTCCCCTTTTTGTTGCTCCATCTTTGCCCTTTTTAATCTCTCATCTTTTTTTATATATATATATATATATGCCTTTGCAATAGACACCCTCAACTCAAGACTTTAAGATGCTAGTGAGGTACACAATATCCTTGGTAGGACTAGGGCTAATGTTTAGAGCATAATTCTGAAATAGCCACCCTCAATTAAGTTGAGGTGCACATTGTCACTAAGGACTAGGGCCAAAACAGAGTTTTACTTATTCTTTTCTTTTCCACAAAATTTAGCATTTCACCCTTTCTCATATCAACCAACATTTTCAACCCTTCTTCTTAACATAGTGCATTAAGGATTTCATTGGGATCAAAAGACTTTGGTATCAAACAAAAGGGTTTTGGCTTATCATGTGGCTTATCAACAAACAAGGCTAAAGGATCAATGGGGCTTCACTAGGGGTGATTTCAATAGTAGGCATACAAGTAGAGTCAAGAATTAGCTTTTTCAAAGAACGCCTCAATCACATTACCCAAGTCATACAAGCTACTAATTCACACACATCGGGAAAAGTCTAGATATCAATTGAAGCAAGAACTAGCAATAACTCACCACACATGGCATCACAACACATATAAGGATTTATCAAACAGCATGCTCATACAACTTGCATTACGGTACTACTACACAATTAAGCCCATTTGTTTTTATTTTGAGTCAAAACTAAGAACAAATGCATGTTTCAAGGTTATCAATCTTTTGCATCTTTCCAATATGACTACCCATGACGTCTGGCTACCTTTTTTGGATATAGTTTCAAAAGACCAAGGTTGATTTCTCAATCCTACTCCTCTATGTGACTAACTTTCCCTTAAGACGGTCGTCATCCATCAATATTAGGAACTGTCACTCCTACAACGACTCTAAGACTCAATAAAGTAGTAAAACTAGACCTAGTTGGTTCAAAGGGACTATCCTCAGTAAAAGTACCGAAAAACAAACGTTGAGGAACCCAAAATAAAAAAATTGAAAATTTTGGCATAAAACTAAAAACTAAACTTAGAACTAAAACTAGACTCGATAAAGCATTAAACAGATATGTACAAAAGAGACATATTACCCACCCACACTTAAAAATAAGCACTGTCCTCAGTGCACAAATAAAACACAGTATAGAGATAGGAATACTCCCTCGGGCTTCTAGGCCTAGTCGTCACCACCATCAATAACCATTAAGGCATTCACCTCCTCATTAACAGCATCATCATCATCATCCTCATCCATCGCCTCATCCGTCGTGGCCTCATCATCATCTAGAGGCTCCAGAAAAGTGGGACCAGTCCCGCATAGAAAATTTGCACTCTCGGTCAAAGGGTAGCGATCCACCAACGTCACCATCTCCTCATCAGTGACCGGACGTCCTCCTATCCGCAGTTGCAATTCCTCTATGCCGAACACCCTAGCCATAACACTATCATCTCGGGCTTGCCACTCTTGGGTTAACATGACAGGTCCATGAGACGTGTCCAATGCCTTTGTCTGAGTCACATCAACTATTTTTCCCGTCAAGTCGGGGTGGAAAGCAACAGTCAGGTCCACTACTTCTTCCTCAATTCCGTTAGCCCTCAGAAAATGGGTTATCAACCCCCCGTAACAAAACTACCACCTCAAATTATTTTTGAACTTCATCATATTTTGCCTCAGAATTGACCAAACATTAGTGGGTATCCCCTTCATCAACATATAAACCAGGACAACCTTGTCTCGCATCACATATGTAAGATATTTAGCGGGCAACAAAACACTACAAACTATTTTCAACCACACCCGAGCTACTTGATTAAAATTAGCAAAATGGAGGGTAGAATGCCTCCTAGTACCCTTGTTTCTCTCGCACCTAGAAGTCGATTCCACCCCACACAATGTATGACGTATATCTCTATAAGGGGTTTTTCTTTCAACTTATTGAAATCATTAGCATCACAGTTTGGGGTACCTAAGAACTCATTCAATATTCTAGCAGAAAATTTCACATCCCTACCCCGGATTGGCAGAATTTTATACTTTGTTTCGGTGAACTCCCGAACCAATGACAAGTTACAATCCCCCGGATGTTCAAAGATAAACCTCAGCCCCAAAGGAGTCAAAGTGTTGTAAATTACGGTAAATTGTGATTGTAAGTGTACCTTATTCACATATTCATCTCCCATATATTTAGCCTCTTTTTGGCACTTAAACCACTCCAGCCATATCTTTCTACAACCTTCTTTCCGAATTTCCAAATCGGTTCCGGGCCACTAGACGACCCGGAAGCCTTTCCCTTCCTATTACATTTGGAACACCTCTCCTCCGGCAACATTTTTAGCTTTTGGTACCATTAGTACCTATGAGAAAAAATTGAGAAAAAGAGAAGGGGGTCAGACTGGCAGTTGGGTAAGGAGAAGGAAAGGGAGAAATTTTAGAGAGAGATAGGGGGTTGGAGGAGTGTGAAGTGAAGGGTGAAGCTTTCTGTGTGTTTATAGTGGAGTAATGGAAGTAAGAAGGTTGGCTTGGGGAAGGGAAAAGGTTTTGGTGGGTGTTAATGGAGGAATTTGGAGAGGGAGGGACGAAAAAAAAGATTTGAAGAAGAAGAATTCGGGAGAAATTAGGGGTTGGGTCGGTGGAGTTTCAGGGTTTGTGGGGATGAATTTGGGATTTGGGGTGTTTTAAAGGGATGGGTCAGGCTTTTCCCGGGTCAAGAACCCGGTTTCAAAAAAAACTAGGCATTGGGGCGATGGCAGAGGCGACGCGCCCTTCAGCGAGCCTGAAAGAGGTCGCTGAAATTTGACTCCTGGCTCCCCGCTCCAGCTAGTGCTCCAGGAGGATCCCTCTAAAGTTATGGGCCAGGCGCGGTGCGCCAGCCAGTTCGCCTGGCTCCAAAAAAAAAATTAGTTTCTCCACTATTAAAAACTACGATACAAATAATGAAAAAAAATCGTATCTAGCTAGAACTAAGAGATCAAAATACTACCTAGGTTCTAAGAATTGAAACTATGCTTAAACAAAGAAATCAAAATTCAAAAATGAACTACCTATCTATTACATATTGGTCACGGGTTGCCTCTCGTATAGCTTTTGATTTAACGTTGTGGTATGACTCAGCTTGGATCATTCGTCGTTAAGCTCAAGAACCTCGAAATCATGATCTGCATCTTCCCCAAAGTAATGCTTAACTCTTTGCCTGTTCACCAAGAACGTTGGGCCATGTTTACCTTTATGTTCAACGGTACCATGTTGTGTCATCCTTACCACTTTGAAGGGACCACTACATTTAGACCTCAGTTTTCCGAGGAATAACCTTAATCTAGAGTTAAAGAGTAGTACATGTTCTCCTAGAGTGAAAGTACGACGAACTATGTGCTTGTCATGCCACCTTTTCATCATTTCTTTATAGATCTTGGCATTCTCATACGCATGGAGCCTGAACTCCTTAAGTTTGTGTAATTGATTTACTCTCTTCCTACAGGCTAGCTTGGGGTCCAAATTCAACCTCTTAATCGCCCAATAAGCTTGGTGTTCTAATTCCACCGGAAGATGACATGCTTTACCAAGCACTATGTGATAGGGAGAAGTCCCTATGGGTTTCTTATAAGAAGTCCTATACGCCCACAATGCATCATCTAACTTCTCAGACCTATCCTTCCTCTGTGCATTCACCGTTTTCTGTAAAATTTGTTTCACCTCTCTATTTGAAACTTCCACTTGGCCACTCGTTTGAAGATGGTAAGTTGTAGCAACCTTATATACCATACTTAACAAGAAGATTTTTCAATAGATGGTTAATGAAATGCTTACCTCCATCACTTATGATTGGCCTTGGAGTGCCAAAGCGAGTGAAGATGTGCTTCTTGATGAACTTAATCACCATCCTTGAATCATTCGAAAGAAGAGAGACAACCTCAACCCATTTACTCACATAATCAACCGCCACAATGTTATATTGGTTTCCACTAGATGGCGGGAAGGGACCCATAAAGTCAATACCCCACACATAAAAAAATTCCACCTGCAAAATGTTACTTAGCGGCATCTTATGTCTTCTTGAAATAGTACCCAACCCTTGGCATTTATCACAGCCCTTCACAAAAGCAATAGAATCTTTAAATAACGAGGGCCAAAAGAAACCAGATTGTAGTACCTTATGCGTTGTACGCTCTCCTCCATGGTGTCCTCCATATGGGCTAGCATGACAACTTTCGAGTACTTTTTGAAATCCATACTCCGGAAAGCATCTTCTCACCACCCGATCCATACCTTGCTTGAATAAGAACGGTTCATCCCAAATGTAGAACTTAGCATCATGATTGAGCTTTTTCTTTTGTTGAATGGTTGCACCTGGAGGGTAATCTCCACTTACTATCAAATTCACAATGTCCGCATACCAAGGCACTTGAGAGATATCTAGTGCCATCAATTGTTCATCCGGAAACTCTTCCCGGATTTGTTCACTTCCACGCACATGGGAAAAATCCTCCAACCAAGACAAGTAATCAGCTATTTGATTTTCAGTACCTTTTCTATCCTTAATCTCAAGGTCAAATTCTTAGAGAAGCAATATCCACTGAATCAGCCTTGGTTTAACATCCTTCTTGTTGAATAGGTACCTAATAGTTGCATGGTGAGTAAAAACTATAACCTTAATACCTACCAAATACGATATGAACTTGTCGAAGGCGAACACTAGAGATAGCATCTCCTTCTCAGTCACTGAGTAATTAGCTTATGCAAAGTCTAGGGTCTTGCTTGCATAATAGATCGAGTGGAACACCTTATCTTTTATTTGTCCGAACACTGCACCCACTGCTACGTCGCTTGCATCAGAGAAGAGTTCAAATGGTACTTCTCAATTAGGAGCAATTAAGATGGGAGCCTTAATTAAGTTCCTTTTCAATATCTCAAAAGCTTTCAAGCAAATCTCATCAAAATCAAATTTGGCCTCCTTATCCAAATATTGCACATAGGTCTTGCAATCTTGGAGAAATCCTTGATGAATCTCCGGTAAAAACCTGCATGACCAAGGAAACTTCGCACCCCGTTTACAGAAAAGGGAAGGGACAATTTTTCAATAACTTCTACCTTGGCTTTATCAACCTCTAAATCTGACTTAGACACCTTATATCCCAACACTATCCCCTCTCTAACCAAAAAATGACACTTTTCCCAGTTTAGCACTAAGTTAGTGTCCTCACACCTAGCAGGTACCTTATCAAGATTCTGGAGACATACCTCAAAAGACTTTCCGAAGATGGAGAAACCATCCATGAACACCTCTACAAAGTCTTCCACCATCTCATGAAAAATGGCCATCATACACCTTTGAAAAGTCGCAGGTGCATTGCAAAGTCCCAATGGCATGCGTTCGAAAGCATAGGTACCATAAGGACAAGTGAACGTGGTCTTTTCCTGATCCTCTTGTGCAATTAACATATGGTTGTATCCAGAATACCCATCTGAGAAAACAATAGTACTCCTGCCCTGCTAGTCGGTCAAGCATCTGATCAATGAAGGGAACCGGGTTGTGATCTTTCTAGGTGGCATCATTTAGTTTCCAGTAATCCATACAAATTCTCCATCCGGACACTGTTCTAGTAGGAATCAACTCATTTTTTTCATTCCTCACCACTGTCATACCACCCTTCTTGGAGACACACTGCACAGGACTTACCCACTTACTATCAGAGATCAGGTACATAATTCAAGCATCTAGCCACTTTATTACTTCCTTTCTCACAACTTTTTTCATCAAAGGATTTAGCCTACGTTGATGTTGTGCACTTGGTCTGTGATCATCTTCCATGTAGATTATGTGCATACATAACAACGGACTAATCTCATGAATATTAGCCATCTGGCATCCAATCACTTTCTTTCTTCTCTTGAGGACCCTCAGTGCCGCATCAACCTGTATTTCAGACAACTCTGCAGAAAGTATAACAGGCAAAGTTTTGTTAGTACCCAAATAAGCATACCTTAGGTGAGCAGGCAGTGTTTTCAGTTCCAACTTAGGAGCTTCTTCGATTGAGGGTTTGGGTAGAGGCCTTAACTCAGGATCTAATGGCTCCACTCTATGCTTGTGAATCTCCACAAAAGCCAGATTCAAACATGTCTCTATCTCTTGGGCCTCAATATCTCCATCCACCTCATGGCCCACTAACACTCTTTCTAAGGGATATTCAGGCACAAGTAACTGTGATTCTACTATGTGATCTACCACCGTAATAGCAGACAACACTTCATAGATAGAAGGCAATTCTAAAGCGCGGTAAACATCAAATACTTCAACCTTATCATGTGCCCTCATAGTTAATTTCCCAGCTGCTACATTAATCAATGCCTTACCCATGGCCAAGAATGGACGTCCCAAAATGAATGAAACTTCATAATCGGGTTCAAAATCTAAGACCACAAAATCCACCGGGAAAATGAAGGAACCTACTTGAACTAACACATCCTCTACCACCCCCTCTGCCTAGAAATGGATCTATAAGCGAGTTGGAGAATGGAAGTGGTTCGTTTTGGACTACCCAACCCAAGCTTTCTATACAACGACAAGGGCATCAGATTTATACTTACCCCCAAATCACACAACCCCCGGGTATGAACACTCTGCCCAATTGTAATTTGCATAGTAAAACTATCTGGATCTTTAACTTTTTGGGTAGTCTATTTTGAATTCTGGAGTTGCACTCTTTAGTAAGTGCTACAGTTTCATACATCGTGAGCCTCATTTTGCTAGCCACTATCTCATTCACGTATTAAGCATACTTCGAGATACCCTGCAAAATGTCAACCAAAGGAAGGTTAAAGTGAACCCGTTTAAGGAGAGAGAGAAACTTACCGAAGCATTCATCCTCATCCTGCTTTCTGAGCCTTTCTGGAAATGGAGGGGGTAGTTTCTTTTAAGGAACGGCGTCTCAACATTGAAGCTCTTTAGTACCTCTTCCACTTTCTTTTCTTTAGTACCTGCCTCAGTATCTCTCTTCTTTGGAGCTAGTTCCTCTAGTTGTAACCCACTTCTAGTACTCACCGCATTTAGTTGCTTTGGGTTGGGTTCAGTATCACCGGGCAGCCCACTTTGGGGACGTAAGTTCAGAAAATTAGCTACTTGTGCAACTTGTTTCTCTAAACTCATTTGGGACATTTGGATGTTTCTGATGTTCTCTTCTTTTTTATCTATCCTAGCATTGATCTTTGTCCCTAGTTCAATCATGAGCTTTTGGAGTAGCTCCTCATTAGTCATCCCCCCCCC
>JAJONS010063454.1:0-14350 GCA_029582315.1 Solanum tarnii x Solanum tuberosum
TATTACAACCAATTGTTGCATTTTGGCCATTCGACGTTTGGAGCTTGGATGTTGTTGGACAACTACAAAATTCTTCTCATGGACACTCGTACATCTCTACCGCTACAAATTACTTCTCAAAATAAGCTGAAATGTTCGCCCTTAGAGAAGTGAAGAAGGAGAATGTTGCAAATATTATCCAAGTGAATATCATATATCACTTTTGCATCCCTCGCTACATAATAATAGAAAAAGGCAAGTTGTTTCATTATAAGTTAATGAACAAGATTTGTGATCTCTTTGGCCTAAAACAACAATAAATCTTCGATGTATCATGATGCCACCAATGGGCTGGCAGAAGCATTCAATAAGACCCAAGTTCTATTTTAGCCAAATTCCACAAGAAGTCTCAAAATGAGATCAGAAGCCTTAGGAACCGCACTATAGGTCATTCTAGACTAAACTCTATATTTTGAAGCTAACCGCATTGATGGAATTCCCATCAAATCATGTTTACTAGGAATGTTGACTGAAGTTAATCCTTGGCTTAAGCTTCAAGGTTAAAATGCCTAATGACACAAACTCACACTGCAAGTCTCGGCACCCGAACCAACCATTCCCCTAGCTTAAAATGATCTTTCCGGAGTAGATGAAACCATTATAATTGCATTCCGAGGCCATCTTCCTTAACTTTTGACCAAAGTAAATATTCAAGTTTCGAAGGCTCCAAAATACAAAAACTTGCTCAATACTTAGATGAATGACCCGATGACCGAACTATAAGTTCCAACAAATCAATTACAACATCCATTACTAGAATGATTTTCTTCCATGAAAGTAGAAGGATAGGCACAACCTGGAGGCATTAAAAGACGAGGATACCAAATCCACATGCTCTGCCAAACCCCGAGGCACCCTCTTAGCTTGAGCAACGCCAACATGGAACTATGGCTAAGAGGAAAATCATCAAGCTCACTTCAAAACTCCTTCAAACCCAATTTGGGCTCCAACTCTCACCCAATGGAACTGGACTTGCATGAAAGCACCAAATTCATATGAGAATACCAATCCCACACCAAAACCACATAATAGAGAAAACACAGGATAATGGAAGATGCAACCCAACTCACAGATCTAAATAGTCAGTATACACTCCACTTCTAACATCTTCAAACCATCAAGAGTGTTTTTCCAATCCTTAGCTATCTTAAACATAACGAGCACCATCTGAAACCTATCTGCAAGACCACATAGCATCAACCTCGGAAGAACGACATGTTCTCCTAGATATTGAGGACGAAAACTACCCTTACAAGGAACTCAACTTAGGGAAATCCCCAAAATCCACATCTAACCCTCCAAACAAAAAACCCAGCTGAAACACAACCTTCTGAAGCTAACCACTCTAACCCAATGGAAGACCATCTTGCGAAAGATAAGGTAGCATTGATTGCTCTTCCAGCGACCTATTCCAACAAAAGAAACTTGTGAAACACCAACACCACGAATTTACAAGTTGCTCTACCACCACAAATCTATACATAACATCCCATTTTAAGGGAAACTAAACTCGTAGGCGGTATATCAACATAGTCAACTAGTCGTTAGTGGCCCAAGGGTAGCAACTCTCATCAAGAACCATGCAAGCTACCAAGCATGATAACATCAAACCATACATCCTAAACTACAACAACCTTATAAATTCAATGAATTACTTTGACCCTATCCCGAAGATGACCCATCTAAGAAAATTTCTATTTTTCAACAGAAGTTAAGGTCTGAAACCACTGATGAACACCACCATTTCAATTATGAATCACACACTAGACTCATGAGCTATCAACACAACAAAAACTAACACACCAACAATCAAGGTACAATAAGGAATCACACCTCCAAATTCCTGCTAGCCATAACAAAACTACAAGACCATAAGAAGAGGACAAATTCAAAAGAGGCCAAACGAGCGAAAGCACAACCCCACAATCGAGAAAAGACTAAGGTAAGTGGAGAAAGAAATCAAAAAGGACTACCACTATTGACACCCAATTCTGATCCTCCACGATAAGAATTAACTTTCGAGCTTCATAATTTTCAAAGATTTGGAATAATTAGTTTTACAAAAATTCAAACATATTTTTTAAGTTTTAATGAAATTTTAGTCATTTTTATAGTTTCAAAAAAATAATAATATAATTTTGTATATAATTATTACGTTTCACGAACATTCAAAAATCATTTCAAAAAGATATTTTTTTGAGTGTTTTGTTAATTAGCTCATTTAATTATAGTTTATATTTCGAAATAATTATCAAATAAGTAAGTTAATCATTTTTATTTCATTGAGATTAAGAAACTCGTAAATTAATTATATCAATTCATCTTACTTAATTATTAGCTGAGCTTATCCTGATTAACTAAGTTTGACTACATCTTTAATCTACGATTTGCTATAATCTAAATTCATATGGCCAAAGCTTAGTTTAATTGTCACTAATTTAATTTTGATCCTTGACCCATCTTTAGACCAATTTTGGCCCAAATAAACAACCCTTCCCTTCAAAAAACTTTAGCCAACCAAAGACTCAGCCCATTGTTGGGCCAATCAAGTCCTAATTTCCCCAGAACCATTCCAATTTATAAGCCCAACTCCTAAACCTCCCGACCCAGCCCATTACCTCTTCTTTCTAGCATTTCAAGTAGTATTCACTACTAGAAATTTGATCTACTGTCATGGTTCATTTACCGTTGCAATAGACTTTCCTACCGTAGCCATAGGTCTAAGGCCACAGTTATGGCAACTGCTACAACAGATCGCGTAGAAATAGATTACGTATCAGTAGATAGACTCATTGCCACATTTTTCACTTTAATTAATTGTCAATGGTTAGTGTCGTATTGGTACGGTTATGAACTGTCGGCAAAGAGTTTTATGCATTAGTTCTTTTGAGGTTATGGCTACAGTTTTTCTTTCTATTCAACAACAATTTTATTCTATTGAGACGGTTGTTATAGGGTAATGCAACAGTTTTAAACAATTATAAATGTTGGTCAATGGCTATTGCAACGGTTATTACAGGGTACTGCAACAGTTCTTACTTTCTGCAACAGTTATTATTAAGCTATTGCAATCTATATATATTATTGGTGTACTTCCACAAATATTATATTTTTGAGCTATTGCACTAATTTTATAACATAAAATACACATAAATGGTTCACGAGAAGAAATGTTCATTACCAAATTTATAATTCAAGATCCATGGTTGGCTAATATCAATAAAAGCAAAATATACAAATACTTTTTTACCGTTAAAAAAAAGGTGAAACACATGCACCACACAGTTTTCAATCTTCACAAATAAAAGATTTCTATAACATCATTAAGTTAACATCAACAATTCAACTCATATGTCAAGTCTTCACTACTGCTTTCATCGCCTTCTTCGATTTCATCACCTACATATAATTAGAAAAAGTATAAATAAATTAGCAATTTTTTCGCAAAAGCTTAATGGATCCACAGTAGTCATATATTACAAAGTTATTACTATATATATCTAAGACATACATATATAAACTCAATAAACTCAAATAACATTAAACTATATATATTTTATAGATGTTTGTTTTAGACTATGTTATGTACATCTTTCACATTCCTTAAATATGGACGGAATTTTCTATCTGCAGTTTCTATAGGCTGTTTCAACACACTTTCGCTACAAATAATGGAAGCAGTACTAGTATTGAATTTCAAAGGAACTCTTCTTTCTTTGATAGCAATGCCTTCTTAGCAACTTATCATGAAGACATCAAACGGTCAAAATATTTCCATACACAGCTTTTACAAGGCAATGCATTAATCACCAATAATCAAATAACTCAAGATTTATACAGTGAAAAATCAAGCATACAATTCACAACATAAGGTTCATTGCTACAGAACCAACAATAACAACCTTCTTTACAAACTGCAAACATATACAATAAGCACTCTCGGAGAATTCCAGATTCCTTTGGACAGTTTTCATAGCCTATTTTTGTGTATGCTTTTAATTGAATGGTTAATACATTATTTCCTATTTAAGTGTTCATTCAAAATGCTTTCCTATTCAACCTTAAAGAATTAGTTAGAAGATTGTGACTATCTGTAAAATAGTCTAAATCCTTTTGAAGTTTTCACAAACTCTTTCATTGATTTTAACCTTTGTACAGGACAAATCTCTATCATAATTGGCCTTTTTCCCAATTGTACAATTGATGAAAAGAACATAATTCCTTAAATGGTTGTCTATCCTTGTCTCCTGCTGATGGAGATAGTTTTAACTTTTGACAGTGTTTAAGTCATTTCCACTTCCCATAGGGACTAAACTATATATATGTTATAGCTGCTTGTTTTAGACTATGTTATGTACATCTTTCACATTCCTCAAATATGGATGAAATTTTTCTATCTGCAGTTTCTATAGTGTTGTTTCAGCACACTTTCACTACAAATAAGCTCCACAATTTAGCACATTACACTTCAAATAAAAATACAGATGACATCATATTCACATTTTCATAGTACTTCAGCTTTAATGCCATATTTTAGTAAAAATTCTGCAGAATTTAGGACTCTAAAATCTTCACAAAAATAATCTACCCAATTCAGCATAATTAAATACGCTAAACTTCACATTTGAACACTCTAAATTTACTAAAAAAATTTAGGTGTGTACTCATTTAAGGTAGCAGGCAATTAGTGCATTCTGATCCTCAAGTCTATGAACTAAAATAGGGCATTACCAATTCCTCAAGTCTCTGAACTAAAACTACCACATTTTTTTAAAAAAAAAATTGTACTTCATGCTACATCTTTCAACACTATCACCAAGAACAGTACCATTCCATTTATTGCAATTTTTTTCCACATCCAAAGAACATACTTCACCACACCCTCCACATCACTATCAATAGAAAAATGAAGAAGAACAACAAGAAATAAGAGTCGCAATAGAAAAATAAACGAAGTCACAACAGAGAAAGAAAATAGAGTTGCAGGAAAAACATAAAGAAGAAGAAGAATAAGAAGAAGAAGAAGAAGAAGAAGAAGAAGAAGAAGAAGAAGAGTCAAAACATAGAATTAGCGACACCAACCTTTCCCAGCCCTTTGAAAAGAAGTAGATTCTCTTGGTGAAGGAATGGACAATGCTGTCAGTATGTTAGGATCAATGAATCCCGCATGCTTAAGTTGTGCAATTACATATGCAATAACTTCTTGTCACATAGTTTTCTTTTGTTTCTCCATTTTCTGCATCCTTTCTTGCATTTGATGCATTCCATCAGTTGTTGCATTTAAAGTTGATTCCGAATTGCCAATTTTTTTTTGTCAAAGTAGTCTTTGTAACTCCTACTCCATATAGTCTTAGACGTCTCGGATGTTGAGGACCCATGACACTTGAAAATGCATCAACATACTCACCATTTACGCTCATTTGTTTTTCAATTTCCTCCATTTCAGCCTACAAAAGCATATCCAACAAACACAATCTTATGAAATAAATAATTGATCTCAATAAAAAAAAATGAAAATAGACAATACCCATACAATTTTACTAGTAGTATTTTCATTGGAAGCCTTGTACAAACGCTCGGGTTTTCTTGTTCTTGTAACCACAAAGAGATCCTTAGATGATACCGTCTCCTTATCTTTCTCCTAGTCACATTGAAATGTATATCAGAAATTGTTTAAATGACATGTTAAGACTAGATAATAAATAAGAGAACACACCAGCTTATTACGAACTAAAGCGAAACTCTTTTTGCTAGTAGTGTGTGGATTTATCAGTTTTTTTCAATTCTTAGTATTTGTTTTAGACATTTTCTGCAAAGAAATGAATCAATAATGTTAACCGAAGGCGTATTAGTGCTATATAGTGTACTAGACGAGGTCAATATCTCAATGTTTCTTTTTTAACAAGTCCAATTGAATAAAAAGAGCGTGTAACAGATTTGGGAGGCTGCTACAATTATCAAACTCACAACATTTGTCAAGTTTAAATTCAAGCCAATATAGAGACCAAAACAGGATGGCAACCCTTTATAACAGTTATGTGTCTTGTAAACAAGCTGTTTTAATTTTGACTATCACACCAAATGAAGAAAGAAGCTGTAACATATTACAACAAAGAAGAGAAAGTAAAAGAAAAAATAAAGAAACAACAACAACGATATCACAAAATGAATAAGCTGAAAAATTCAAGATTCTGAACTACATTTTTACCTTGAATTTTTCCAATATTTGAGGAGCTCTCTAACCTGACATTCTGGAATATGACCAAGCCTTTTTGCCATTCGAACTTCATCATTGTCATATGGATCGTAATAAGTCATCTTCAAATCACTTCTATGTCTTCTCCAAACCTCTCGAATTGTTACCATAGTCCAATTGTACGCATCTTCAGGAATAATGTATTTCTCCTATAATTTTGTGTCATTCGCTTAGCCAATAGAAGTAAAATACTTTTACAAATAATTTAATATTGTAAACTACAAACCTTGGTATAATCCCATAAATCCTATTTAGTGTCCATGCTCCTCCAATCAAAAATATCAAATGGGCAAAGAGTCGCATTTCTAGCCAATGTTCCTAGGAAGCTACTTAACTCTATGACAATATCATCAGTAGGACCAATATGTTGATTTTCCCTATTTAGTAGGATCAACTTAAGCTCTTTTCGGGCATGTACATTATGCATTTGCGTTCTACCTCTTTTATTTTTAGTGGAAACGTCTTCAGCTATAAGAAAATATAAGAAACACAATTAGAAATCATGGATACATTTAATAGGTTTTTAAGCTTATATGGTACCTTGTTCTTCAGGTTGATCATCTGTTTGAGGAGTGACGAAATTTATTTACACTTGATCCTCGAAAGGCAGCTCTCCGATAGGCTGCTCCTCGACAGGCTGCTCCTCGAAAGGCAGCTCTTCGACAGGCTACTCCTCTACAGATTGTCTATTTGCTTCAGATTGTGGTGATACTGGTTGTTGTACTCCAATTAATTTAAGAAGATGTCCTTTCTCGCACTCTATAGCTTGAACAATTTCATTTGTTGTCAATAACCGTCGTTTCTTATTTGCCAAGAATGATAACGATCTTGGTTTAGCAAATGTCTTATTTTTATCTTTTTTGTTTCTTTTTGAAGGTTCTTGTTGACTCATGACAATTCAAACCTGTAAAAAATAGGACTAAAAAAGTTAAAAATTATGGCAGAGTACACCCGCACTTAAACATAATCACCATGGTCTTACAAATCATATTTTTTATCAGTAAAATTTCAAACCAAATATTTAACTCTTTAATAATCATATCAGTTATATGAGATAAAGAGCTGAAAATAAAATTAACCCTTAGGGGACATTCTGATAATATTTTCTGCACTCAATCACATTTTATTTTTCTTTGCTCATTTTTGTGTTTACAGGAAGTCCTTAGTGCATAATTTTCAGTTGTAAATGACAACATAAAAAAAGTTGGTAAAACGAACAATAAGAGTATCTAAATAGATGTGTTGTACGGGCTGTTGCTACTCCTTTAGGTGCTGCAACATTTAGTAGCTATATTTTCATTTACACAGAGACGTAGATTAGAGAAAATAACATAGATTATATGGCAAACCTAGATTAGAGAAAATAACATAGATTATACGAAGCAATAAGGGCATGCTCAAACAGATTTCTGACCTTTGAAATTCCAGCTGCAGAAAGTGTACGAACTGATTGGTCGTGCTGTTGAACAAAACTTAAGTAGTCACACCACAATGCAATAGACTGTGTCAAGCAAATAACTATCAGTACATTTATTTTGATTCTAGAAAACCATATCATGTATTCATAAAATGAAATTATATTTTGTATCTCCCAAGTGAGCCAGCTTGCATATAGCACAGACAACCAGAAAGTATTAGTATTTTCGCAGATTCAAAGCTAACAAAATTATCTCAACATTTAAGCTACGGCAAGGAGGAGAATGCGACACATTCTACAACAACTGATGCCACGCACAACACACATTTATGCCTTCGTATTAAGAGCCAATTGATCTAAAGTAAAATTTCCAGGGAACTAAGCACAAACCAAACTACTAGAAGATCAAGCCAAATAATTTCTAATATTTGAAGAAAGGACAAAATATTTATGGGGGAAACTAAAGTCAAAACTTAACAACAAAATCAGTCCCATCCTACTTGAAAGAAATACTTCCTAGACCACATAAACTACTGATCCAAAAAAATGAACCCTAGTTTCCCCTTATAAATACTCCTGTGCTTTCACCGATTTGGGGGTTGGAGGGAGCTAAGATTAGAAATGAAAAATATACTAAAGCTATAATTATATTGTTACACGCCAATATTTGGATCAGTTTCTTAAATCATAGAGAGGGGAAATACAAGTTTTGATTCTTCTCGTCCTCTTCTGCTTTGTTCTTTTCAAAATTATTGGAGTCGTGTCTTGGTGGTGAAAGCTCTTTTTCTTGCCTCAACTCATCTAGTCTTAGTGTCACTGCCCACAAAAAGGTAACAACCTCACCCCTATCTTAGTTCGTTTTCTTACTTCTCAGCTTTATGTGCTAAGAATGATTGTATTTTCTAGGATATGCCTAAATATGAGTTGAGTATCAACATTGCTCTCTTTAAATGCCGAGTCACACTCGTTTTTGTGATGTTTCAGATTTGGTTAATAATTTGCTTACCATGGTTAATTGTCATGACCCAGGGGTACCCCCGAAATGTAACATGACATATAGAACCCCTAAGGACTCCATACAAGACACTTAGTCCTCATAACATAAGAAATAGAACAATTAAGAGTAAAACACATTTCAAGTGTAAAAGGTTTTTCATAAAAAAAAGCGGAAGTCTAGGCACTTGTCTCATCATAAACATCTATTACAATATTGAATGAAATTGGGTGTAGCCCATACATCATGTCCAAAAGTTAATACATGAAATTGAAACTACAATAAGGAGAAGTCTGTCCTTTAACCATGAGGACACACAAAGCTCAGAAAGAAATCAAAGTCGAAGCACTAGCCACTAGAATGGAAACCCTGTTTGTCAGATCCTACATTTGGGAATAATGTAGGCAAGAGTATACGTTAGTACAAAAATACACTAAGTATGATAACTATGCATAAAAACATTTAAAACATGAAATAATGAACATATCATTTCAAAGGATGCAATTTACCAAGTTTAAACATCATCATAAAGGATTATAAATCATAAGTCATAAACATGGACAACATAAGTCAAGCATAAATGTCATTATGTATAATACTTCTTGAAGTAACCTTAGGTCATTATTCATGTTCTTGTTTTCGGAGATAAGCCTTAACCGACATGAGACCATATGAGCTATAACATTATCACTTGGTGTTACCCACACCGAAAAGGGTTGCCCTACTTGCCTAAGGTAGAACCATGAACTCTTATCTTAGGTGGATCCACTAGCTAGATAACCTATGGGGGCACACAGTTTATGGGATACATAGATTGCTACTAGAGACCCAGACTCAACTAACATAAGAGGTTTCCATCTCATGAGACATACATGGGAAGCCCGGACTCAATTGACGTTAAGACTTCCATCTTATTTCAATATCCACTCAATGCTAAGCATAAATTTTAGAAAGTACTTATTAAGTCTTACTTAACTCATGTCTCATGGAAGGATGTCCTTGATAACCAATCAAAGTTAGTTCATTAGGATAGCTCATTAGATCATGCGTGAGAAAATCTTTCACCATCAATGTCTACATGTAAATCTTAGATTTAATTAGGTGAGAAAGCCTTTCAACCTTAGAATATTCATTATGTGAGAAAACCTTTCACATAAACTTCATTGTGTGTTCATGAGAATGTCCTTTCAATCAACACAACAACATTATCATATTCATTGACACTTTACTCTCAAATGTCCTTAAAGCATTTACTTGGATTTCATAAAAACATGCATAATCTCATACTTTACCCTTTTCGAGGTTCATAACTTACTTTCAATCACCACATCTTAGAATTCAAGCATTATACATATATTTCATTATAATTCATGTGATCCTATCACTTCATGCATCAATTTATAAAATTCCTCTTTCATCAACAAAGACCCATATTATAAGATCACAATTGAGAAATATGGAGATTTCATGGGTTCTTGGGAATACATCATAAAAACCATAAGAAATCATCAATTAATACTTATAATAACATAATTCAACCATTAGAATCAAGTTTGAAAGGAACCCATGACTTCTGAATCAAACCCTAACAACGAAGGATTTCTATCTTTCTTTTGAAATTGAATTTTGAAGGAACTCCATAGATGCAAGGTGTCCATGGATGAAAGCTATCATACCTTAACTAAAAATCCCAATGCTAAGCTTCAATGGAGAATTTGGATCCTTAGTTTGAAATCCTAGGTGAAATCTTCTTCTTCTTTTTCTTCTTTTTCTTCTTCCTCTTCTTCTTCTTTTTCTTCTTCTTCCTCTTCCTCTTCCTTTTCCTCTTATTCTTCTTCCTCTTCCTCTTCTACTTCCTCTTCTTATTCTTCTTCTTCCAGTTCCTCTTCCTCTTCCTCTTTTTCTTCCTCCTCTTCTTATTACTCTTCCTCTTTCTCCTTTTCCTCCTCCTCCTCCTCCTACTCTAATTCTTCTTCTTCCTCTTCCTCCTCTTCCTCTCTTTCATCTTCCTCCTATTCCTCTTCTTCTTCTTCTTATTCCTCTTCTTCTTCTTATTCCTCTTCTTCTTCTTCCTCTTCCTCCCCTTCCTCTTCCTCCTCTTCCTCCTCTTCCTCCCTTTCCTCTTCCTCCTCTTCCTCCCCTTACTCTTCCTCCTCTTCCTCTTCTTCTTCTTATTTTTCTTCTTCTTGTTCTTCGTCTTTTTCTTCGTCTTCTTCTTCTTCTTCTTCCTCTTCCTCCTCTTCCTCATCCTCCTCCTCCTCCTCTTCCTCTTCCTCTTCCTCTTCTTCCTCCTCTTCCTCGTCTTTGTCTTCCTCCTCTTCCTCCTCTTCCTCTTCCTCCTCTTCTTCCTCTTCCTGTTCCTGTTCCTGTTCCTGTTCCTGTTCCTGTTCCTGTTCCTGTTCCTGTTCCTCTTCCTGTTCCTGTTCCTCTTCTTCTTCTTCTTCTTCATCTTCTTCTTCTTCTTGAGAGAGAATATTTGAAAGGGGTTGGTTTTCTTTTGGGAATTTGGAAGAATAAATTAAATGGGGTGAATTTGGGGTAAAAAGACTTGTATAGGGATTCTAAATGTAGGCAAAACGACATAGTATAGTAACTAATTAATTGGGAAAAGACATAACTACCCTTGCGTTAATTATCAGGTGTCACCGACCTACTAGTCGACGGACCGTGGATGGACCTATGGTCCATCCTGGAAAACCGTGGTTGGTGGTCAGAGATTTTAGCCCTGAACTATGGCCACTGGACCACGGGCCGTGGACCCACCTACGCTCCGTAGGTCTAACCGTGGTCCATGCTTTGATAGTTCCTGAGGCACCCATCCCCGTACCCCAGTCGACGGAATGTGGATGGACCTATGGTCCGTCCTGGTGGACCGTCGATCCTGGTTTGAAAGTCCTATTTTGGGGCTGCAACCACGAACCACACGTATGACCCGTGGGCCCACCTACGGACCATTTATGGTCCTCGTGGATGGCACATGTAGATTTTGAATTTGTTTTGTTCATCACCCTAATTCGGATACGGGGTGTTACATTAGTATTTCGAATGATGTTCCCACTCTCTGTTTTCGATTAAACAAGTCGTATTCGTTCTGTTTTTTCAAAGATTTGTTTTCGACTTTAGTTTTTTCTTTATGTGTGTATGGGTGTTGGTGGGTTGTTTATTGACTGTTGCTACTTTTTCTCATTTTAGCTTTCATAGTTGTCATGATTAGTGCAAAAATGCCGTATTAGTTTACATCTCTCTTTAGTTCATGCTGTTATGGCTTCTCACTTTCTTGTTTCTTTTTTTAATTTGGCTCAAATGCCTTACTGTTAACCCTTCTTGTTCGTAAATTTGTAAATAGTAGAATGTAGAAACAACTTACACTTGAAGATGCATCATGAATCATTATAATAGGGGAATATAGCTACAATCTTGTCATGTTTACTCTAGCATGAAGCTAAGTGTTTTATAATATGATTAACACTCCAACTCGCACACTGTCCTATTGGGTGTAATGGTTTGTTTCTCTTTCTCATTCATGTATGTCTTCACTTAAATATCCTGTTCTAAAAAATGTTAAGTGTTCCTTGTTGGAGTTAATGAGGCTTTTGAAAAAATGAAATTGTAAGAGGTGGTGTTAATGTTCATTATCTGTAAATGTCGTCCAATACTTATTGTGATGACCAACAGTGACCAACATTACAATTTCCATAGTTAAATGTAATCTTTCTCATTGTGTTTAGCTTCTATTTTGGGCCAACTTCATTAACCATATAACTAATAGCCTAAAAGCACGTAATAGTTTTCTTGATTTACATACCTTCTTTTTCTTGTTTGATTGATGTACGTAAGTTGTTCCTTGATTTCCTCCATCATATTCTAATATGATTTTTTTTGTTTGACATGAAAACTGCATGAGCCTATTATGGATTCTTGTATATTCTTTCCCCATATTCTGGATGGGCCGTAAAGGTTCAAATTTGCTTTTCTTGTTCAAGTCAGCCCCATTTCCAAGTTAAGGAAATTGAAGAATAGGTTCCCAGAGGTTAAGTAAGGCTGGAAAATTAAATGACAGGTTTCGGAAGGTTAAAAGCAGGCTGAAACACAGCTCATATACACTGAGAAACAGCGATATACGTTGATATACATGGTAAAAATGCAGAATCGATAGGTTGAAGGATAAAGATGGGGTCGCAAACTGAAAATACAGGTCGTAGAAGCTCTAAAGAAGGTTGTATACACTCGATATACGACCCTTATACATCAGTATACTGCTATGTATACTCAGTTTGCTTTGGCACAAAATTGGGCCCCCAAAATTGGGCAAGGGCCCAATTTTACTTCAATACTTTGACTCTAATAGGTCCAAGAAAGAAAGGGACCAAAACCCTACCATTGAAATTACTGCAGATCTTTGGAAAAGGATTGGGCCAAAGTCCATTTTTTGGGACATTTCTTAGAGTTAGGACAGGCGGTCCAAAGGCTAAAAGTTTGCTGAATTTGGGCAAGTAGCCCAAGTTCAAATTATCCGCTTTTGTTTATTTGTTTATTGTATTAAGGATAAATCACATAAATATGACATATTAAGAAAATATTTACCATCTATGATAATAAAATATTTCTAACTAAATATAACATTTTTTTTTAATTTAAAAAATCATACAGCCCAGTTATCTTCAGCTCTTTCCCTCAGTATTTGTCAATTTTTTTCTTCCTTTTCCTCTTTTTTTTTTTAAAAAATTCTTCTTCTTCTTCTTTGAAATCTTCATTTAAAGAACTATCCTCAAATCAGTTTTTGTCCATATTTCATGATTTTCACCAAAAGAATGTGATGAGAAGAGCAACAGAACGACCAAAAATTTGTACAAAATCACGTGTTCAAGTAGGAATTTCAAATCTCTAAAATTACAGTAGCAAGACTTCACCATTGATGATCATTATAAAGTTTTAAATTTTGAATTCATTATTTGAGTTTGACGAATTTGTGATTAGTTTGGAAAAGTCTTTCTTACAAATAATTGAAAATACCATTTGGAGTTTACATCTCAATTTTAAGAGGATTTGGTTAAGCTTAGAAGTGGTTTTATGAGAAATATTACATTGAAGCACAATAAAGATGAAGTTTACGGAGTTGTATCGCAATTGTATTAAAATTTTATTAGATATGTTTCATAAGTATATTAAAATTGTATTAAAATTATGAACAATATATTTATAATACATATTGCAACTTCACTCCCTTTTCAATGATATCAACTAAAATAATTTAAGTAACACACTTATAATACATTTATAATATAGGCACAATACATTTGTAATACATATTGCAAACATCGCTCTATTTCTTAGTGATACAAATCAAAATAATTTATAAGACACATATAATACATGTTTTATTCATGAATAATACATATTGTACACTTCATTCTTTCTTAGTGATACCAACAAGAATAATTTAGGTAACACACTAATAATACTTTTATAAGATATGTAGATGTCACGCCTCAAATCCCATTAAGACGGACAGACACCCGATGCCCTAAAGGCCCGAGAGAACCAATATGTAACCTGTGCCTACTATGCATATAACTATGACAATCTTGTGACAGGTTCACATAGGATGCAGCGATACGAACCAACATAAGTAGACCCAAAACTT
>JAJONS010063456.1:0-12067 GCA_029582315.1 Solanum tarnii x Solanum tuberosum
ATTCCTCTTACATGCTCGTACATTCCACGTACTGAGCCATTTGGCCTGCATCTTCTCATGATGCAGACACATGTATTCAGGATCATCAACAGGAGCTTCGTTGATACATTCGAGAGTTTGAGTTAGCTATGGTGAGCCTCTTTGCTTCTGGAGGATTTCATTTACCTTTCAGTTATATCAGTTGTTAGGATGTCGTGGGTCTTGTCCCGACTTCTATCTTTATCAGTTAGAGGCTTCATAGATAGTCAGTATAGTTGAGAAGTCTGTATCATTCATTTATTTTATTAAATGTTTTAAAAGACTTAAGTGCCTATTTTGGGGTGAGTTGAATATATTTTATTAGTCAGAGTTTTCATTTGACCTAAAGTTTGAATTTAAGTTTTATGAACTTTTATTCAGTTTTTAAGCTTTGTATGCTTGAATCAGTTTTCCGCTTGTAGTCAGCCAGGATGAGGGTCCGTTTGGGGACCAGCAATGGTTCTCGAGTGCCGGCCACGTCCAGGGTGTAGGCTCGGGTCGTGACATTATGTATCATAATTAATTCTACGGGCCGTAGAATGGTTCGTGAAAGTGTAGCACCTCAGAAATTGGAAGTTGAGTTTGGAAAGAAAAAGTTACAGAAAATGAGCTTGTGTCAGTTTATATGGATCAGTCTATGGCCCGTAGAAGGGTCTACAGTCCGAGGAGGTTCTACGATCCGTATAAAGGTTTCATAGAAATGACCTTAGAAAATTAGAAAATGTCAAGTCTCTGATGAGTTCTTATGAACCAACAAGATGTCCCGTAGAAGAGTTGACGGATGGTAGGAATGTTCCGTAGAAAGTATTCAGACTTAGTGAAATTGAGTGGCTTTGGGTCTATGGAAGTGTTTACCGATCGTAGAGATTTTGATGGATCGTAGAAGGGGCCCATATAAGTTGACTTTAGACTTTGAAGAATTTTTGGTTCATAGTTCTACAGTTAGGTCTACGGTCCATAGAAACTTCGACCAACCGTCGAGAGGTCTTATGGAAATTATTCAGAAATTGAGTCCTCAGTAACTGGTATTATGGATGACCAGTACGTTAGAAAATTTTACGGAACGTAAGTCGGCTCGTAGAACCGATTCAGTAGTTTTTATGTAAGGGAATTTGAGTCTTTTCCAATCATTTTAACCCCTAAACTATGTCGTTTCTAGAACATTCTAAGGTCCTATAATCGATTTTACTCTTCCTAACCTATCTATTCCCTCCCATTCACTCAAACTCACAAATTCTCTCAAGGGTTTTCTTCTCCAACTCTCTCCCAAGCTCCTAAGGTGAACAACTAGGGTTTCAAGATCTAAGGTTTTCTTATGTCGCATCTAAGAGCTTTGATTACCCAAGATATGTGGGAACTTCCCCAATAGATTTCTTTCATCCATTGGGTTCCAAAATAATCTCAATCTCCAATATGATTTCAATCCAATTCTCTTAGGATTTTTTTTATGTATTCTTCATGATTTGATTCAATTACATGTTTTTCAATTGATTTCATATGAGTCCATGCCGTATTGCATTTACTATGACTATGATTATGAATTTATGCATATTTTACAAAACTGATGTTTTATGACTAAAAGAGGCTTTTAAGATAAAGTGTCAATAATTTGTGATAGATTTTCTCACATTTAAAAGGAATCATGATTTAGATATTTAAAAAGGAAGTGTCTTGTCAAGTGATCAACCGTCTTTTATAATCCCTATGTCATCCACCCATAGAGAAAATAATGTTACTACTTCTCTAGGGGAAGATACGGTCAAGTCTAATTAGTAGAAGACATATTGACCTAACGAGGTAAGAGAGGACTCGTTGTCTTTTATTTTCCTCTTGTTAAGAGTGAGGATCTTTCCCTTGAATTGATGAACAACTATGAAATCATGGTTTTTAAAATAGTTATTCTAAAATGAATTTATGATTGCATTGGTACTCTTTGATTATTGTATTTCCAAGTATTTTGATATGATTACGATTATGTCTATTCCACTAGAATTTACTAGGATTTACTACTAGTAGAGATTTGGTCTTTAGTAGCAATTTCCTTTGTCTCAAACTATGTACCTCGTAGGATTGTTTTAAATGACCTAAGCTAGTGGATCCATTTTAGCAAGAATGAATGTACAGGCTCCTTACCTTGGCTAGTAGGAGTCCCTCTTTTCAATGTGAGGGTTTACACCGAATTTCATGTTATAGCTCACATGGTCTATTATCGATTAATGGTAAATATCTCACAAATGAACGATGTTTTCTTCAAAAGTTTTATGTAAGCTTTCCTTATGGTTTTAAACTATGCATTGGCCTTGTTCATGATTTATGATTTCACTTTAAAGGCTTTACTACATTTTACTTTATCATGAATATCATGTTTAAAGTTCACTATATTATCATGTTTACATTTTTATGCATTTTCCCCATATTCAGTACATTTAAAGTACATATGCATATTGTGTCTATATTTTTTCATAATATAAGGTCTGACGCTCCTCCTCCCAGACGTGGCTAGTCGTGATTGCTCAACTATTGATTACTTGGATTGGTACTCATCATGGTTTGAGGGCTAGGCCATTGTCACTTTTATTGCTTTCTTAGTCTTTCAGTTTCAGACTATGTTCGTGACTTAGGGGTTTGTCCTAGTCACATCTATGGATAGAAGACTTATGTCAAACTTAGTTAATGTTCCGCGTATTCTCTTATGTACTTTGTTGATATCTCTTATGTCATATAAAACTTTGAGACTCATATTGTTTATATTCTATTTTATTGTATTTTGTTTCGTCATGCTTATATCAAATAACTTGTTTAGGATCTCTCGGGATCTTATTCATCATGTCACATCTAGGGTGTACTGTGGGTCGTGACAGAAAGTTAGACATTGAAATTGACTTTTAGGACTTCGTTTCACTATTCGATCTATAGTCTGTTAAAAGATTTACGACATGATGGACCCGTGAAACTCAGGTCCAACCCCATGTCTCAGAAGTCTGATTCCACGAGCTCGTCTACAGTCCATGGTTGTTACAACGGGTCATAGATGGTATCCGTGAAGTCAGTTTTTTCAACGGATTTTAAATTCTTTTCAAGGATTTTTCACGTCTGATCTGAGTTGAAATTTTTGGAGTGTTACAATATCTTCTTCTTGGAATCATTCGTCGTCGGATGATGACCAAGTTAGAAAATTACATAAGGCACGAATACAATCTAAAAACTGAAACATTCAAACACACGAATCAAAGTTGAATCTGAATTATAAAATTTCGGGGTGTTACAATCATATTTGCAATACTAAGCTATCCATTTGTAATACCTCTAGAAATTCTCAGATATCGCATTTACGAGCCACCCTCACAAATGTGTACCACACTAGATGACAATAACTCACCCAAGCTCAAAATTTGGTTTTTAATACTCGAAATACATCCAGGACCCTCCAAATATAAACTAATAGTGCAAATCAATTGTAAAACACATTTTGAATTTGTTGGAAGCGACATAACACTATTTGGGGATCACTTAGGTCAAAAGTTGACCAAAGTCAAACCAAACTTAAAGAACTCTAAAAATCCAATCAATTGACCAAAACACCCCATAAAGCTGCGAGAATTGAACCAAACTTTCACCTAGGCCAAAAACCACCCCCTATTCTAGTGGAACTATGAAAACTCGGATCCAACCTTCCTAATCTCAAATGTTGACTTTGGTCAATAATCTTATATTTCCAACTCCAAAACTCATAAAACTCATCTGAAAACCTACAATCCTCGCAAGTCACAAATACCATATCAAAATTGTGGAGAGAGTTAAACTAGGAAAACATCGAAAAACACAAAAAACGACCTAGAGGGTCGTTACAGTTATTGTTACCAAATAAAACCCATGGGAGACCTCTAAAATTATCTGTAATACTACTCATGTTCTTAATTTATGTGATACCGTTTGACTTGACACACAATTTAAGAAAGAAATGACTTCAAAAAAATTGTGGTCTAAAACAAACCTTAAATATTTGTATGGCTATAAAGTTAAATCATTTTTCATTATAAAAACATGCCCTTTTTTTTAAACAAAGGAAAAAGGAACTTAAATGGTATGAAATGAAACAAGTGTGTAAAATTATGGGAGGCAACAACCATAAATACAAATTACAATTTCCCAACTTTTGCAACGTGGCTTATTTCTCTTCGTGAAAATTTTGGGTTTGAGACGCAAAAATAGTTGAAAGAAACTGAATTATGGTTGGAAGTTGGAACATTCACAAATTTCTCATATGCATTTTTCACTTGCATACGGAAAAGAGTGTGTGTTAGATTTGGGATTCAGTAACCAAAAGATGAAGCTGGATTTTGTTACCCAGAGGGCGAAGCTATATCTAAGAAGAGGGTACACATTCTCCACTTTAGGTTCCGCTGTGAGATGGGAAGGAGGCGTTTCAATGGTTCAAGGAGCTTCCAGGGGCATTGGCTTGGAGTTTGTAAGTATACTTTCTTCTATCATTTTCAGAGGTTTATGTTGACAAATGCATTTTACACAATTTTCCCCCTTTTTTAGAAAATGATTGATATTTGTGAACTATTTACTTTTTAACTTTTCAATTTAAACTCCGTGTTTCAGTTAAAGACAGTCGCGTAAGTGAAATGGGAGAGTGAGTAATTTTTAGGGTTTGAGAGACTGTTCTTATTGGCATAGTTGTATTCTACATTTTGAAGAACGGACTCAATTGTAAGACATATATATGATGTAGTTTGTGTTGTGCTGGACGTTTCATTGATGTGGTATTATTGTTGCTTCAAGGGATTAATTGTTTAATTTTGTGGTTCTTTTGATTTCTAGTAGTTTCTTTATTTGGTTAGTAACACGGGCCATGATCCAGTCAATTTTGGTGAAAATGATATAACTGAGGTCCATTCAGTGCAGACAGTTATTGTGCCAAGTATGAACCACTTAAAACTAAAGCAATATAGACAGAGATTATGGGCATTGACTAATTTGTCTAACATATCACAACATGCTATTGCTGATTAAAGAGATAATTTGGACTATCTTACAAATGTCTTTCTATATTTCTATAGGGTTAATGGGGGTATTAATGAAAAGTCTGTGTCTCATTCTGAATACAGTAGTAATGCTTATTGAAAAGGTGAAAAGGGATTTCCTGATTCTGGAGTCTTTTACTTTTAGTCCTCTTTCTTTAATTGGTGTAGTCTTTGCTTATTTCTAATCAAACAATTTTCAGCTTAACAGCAGTAGATGGGGCCTGGGTACGTATATTATTTAAAAATTAGATGAACGAGGTGTAATAAAAACCATAGCATGCAGCAATTAATATTTCTCTATTGAGTATAGTTTTGCAGGAGTTATATTATAGGCTACATGCTTATCAATGGTAAATGAAAAAACTTGGGTATGATAGTTCACACACAAACATCGTAGAAGTGATGCCTAAAATCTTGAAAATTTGATTATTCTGCTTAACTTATCGTTCACAATATAAAAAAAGTGAACTGTTAGAAGTGAGCATAGGCCATTGTTGGTTGTTGGCATGAAATTGATGAGTGAAGGGGTGCCATCTGGTTTGATTGTTATCTTGTGTTGTTCCTGATTATCTATTGGGTTCAAGAGCTTTTACTCTTCTTACCTTTCTTTTAAGTTTTTGATTTGTTTTGCCTTTTCTTGTCCCCCTTTTTATATGTGAACAGTTTAACTAGCATGTTTTAACTAGATCCGTTCCCCCAAATCTTATAATTTAGATCATCAAGGATCCAACATCTAGATCAGCACCCCTATTGGACACCCACACCTGAGTCTGGCACTTAGATTTTGAATGTAAACTAGATAGCTGATTGCCTATTTGTTTTTTAGTTTTGTGATGATTGTTAAACTTATGTTTATGTTATGCTGGAATGTAAGCAGGAAGTTTGTCATCTGTTTTCTTTCTTTCTCTGGTGTTGGGTTTAGATCAAACCTTTGATTGGGGAAATGGCTGTAGGCGTCTGGAATGAGTGCTCATAAAGGACCGAGTTCTTTACTGATCGAAAACATTGAGTGTAGTGCAACCTCATCCATACAGCTAGTGAAAGTAGAGACTGGATTTCTAATTTCATTTCCTCTTTTCCTTTTTGTTTTCCATACTTCTCCCTCTGCCATCTCATTTTTCTTGGTTTCCATGCCACTGCCAACATTTGCACAAATGAAATGTAAGTATGAAACAGACAAACTTCATGAAGTTCGGAACAAAGGAATAGAAAAAGTTTCTCTATGGCCTCATCTGGTATGGCTGCCATACACATGGAGAATTTGGCCTGACTAAAGTAATTCTTAGGTTTGTATAACTGCTTATTTAATATCTGACAACATGACCTTTTGTTTTTGATGGGCTGGTTTGACTAGATGAGTTTAATTTTCTTGCTAACTCTAAAATTTAGCATTTGCTTATACTTTCCTGTGCACGGGAAAACTTCCTCTGACAGGATATACTAGCCTTCTGTTTTTGGTCCAATCTTTAATGGACTATGATTGTAAGTCAATTATCATATTCTTTAACTGCTCAGCCAAGGTTTTCCCTGAGTTTCTGACTCATGCAGGTTAGACAATTGTTAGAGAAAAAAGACAAAGGCTACATTGTTGCAACATGTCGTAATCCTAGTGGAGCAACAGGGCTTCTGGAATTGAAGAATAAGTTTCCTGAGCGCCTTGACATTCACCCGTTAGATCTGACAGTTGAAAGCACTATCGAGGTATATTTTAATAGTTATTTCTTTGCACACATTCTCCTTTCCCCTTTTTGTTCATAAGTGGGAATATTGTATTTGCTCCACTTGCCAAAAGAATCATTTGCGTATTTCATGGTTTCTTGTTTGTCTTGTTGGTTCATAAACCTTTTTGGTTTTATAACAATGCTAATTCTCAGGACTCAGTCAAATCGATCAGAGACAAATATGGCTCAGTAAACCTTTTAATTAATGCATCTGGTGTTCTTTCAATACCCAATGTTCTGCTGCCAGGTACATTGTTTCTTTGTATTATGTTCATAAATTTATCAATTGTAGCTTGGACATTGTTGCAACTTATAATGATAATGAAAGGGATAAATGGTCCTTTCCTTTGTTTTAATCATGAAATTGGTAAAGTGAATTATTTATCTTCTCTCTTTTTTCAGTACAGAAACAACACTGAGTAAGGTGCAGAGATCATCCTTGCTTCTTGCTTATGATATCAATGCTGTTGGTCCCATTTTGGTCATCAAGGTGCAGTCTTTTATTTTCTCTCATGTTGTAGGCTAAAATAACTTATTTGAATCATTTCTTTTTTAGCAGCAACTATTTCTAAGCAATCAAGGTTTTGCTCAACAATGAATATCTTGTCCTGATACTTTGACCGACAAACAAGTAATTACCCTTGTTAATGTGTACATGATCAGGAATTTCTGCTCTCTCCTTGAACGGAAGGTGCTAATACGGTTTAATACTTGACTTTGAAAAAGCTAGACAACTTAATTCAAGCAAGAATTTGCCTCTTTTATACTGAGCTTTGCCAACCAATCAGATAAGAATAGAGTAGGAAATCCCTTTTCCAAGAGACAACATTGTCGATCTTTTTGCATCAATAGTCATAAACTAGGTCTCCAAGGCTTTGGTTCAAATAAGAGTCCGGCACGTGATGAGTTGCTAGGCGCATATCACGAGCTTGAACCCCATCGCATACAAAAAGCTTGGTATTGTGTGGGACTTTGAATCTTTCTTAAAGCTTATGAGCCCTTAACACATCAATTTCTAGCTCTTTGTTAGTAGTAATGTTGTATAACCTGTTCTTAACAAACTGCAAATGACAATCTAAACGAAGAAGTGGAGAAAAGATAACCTGATGTGTTATCTTTCGATAATCTGCACAATTCTTATCTGTCGGAGATGTCTCAGATTGTAGAAATTCCTTGCTGTCATGCTGGTAGATCTTAGTCCAGAGTCTTTTAGTTTCCATCTCAGAATTTTGAGCATATCCTTCCCTTAGAAGGTTTAAAAGTATCTTGTCTAACCCTTATTTGTTCATAGATGTTACTTGATACTCCCTCCGTCCCAGTTTAAGTGTCTTAGTTTGACTAGGCACAAACAAAGGGAGACTTTTGAATCTTGTGGTCTTAAATAAAAGCTTTGTGTAGTCCTTTAAGTCATTTTTGTCTTAAACTTGCCATGTAGGACGCTGGAATCGCAAAACTTACTAAATATAATATGATGCACTCTTTTTGGGACAGACCAAAAAGGAAAGTAAGACACTTAAATTGGGAGGGAGGGAGTAGAAGTTAAGATAGAGGATAGACATCTGCTTTAGGTTTCCTATACATTTTAAACTATAAAACAGACTTATCTGAATAAAATATTTTGTCCTATCTCAATTGTATTCAACCAGCATCATCAGATGAAGTTGTATATTTGGATTAACCTGGTGAGTTTAACAAAAACTAAGCATGAAGCATTAGGAACCTCATTGTCGGAGTCGCTGTCATGCTGATAGATCTAAATCCCGAGTTTAAGGTTTCCATTTCAACATTTTTTAGCTAGTGCTTCCTCCATCATAAGGTTGGATAATAGCTTGTCTACTCTTTTTTGTTTGTAAAAGTAGCTTGGTAGAAGTTGAGAAAGGGTACTGCCAGTTCTGTTCTGTTTCCTGTTAATTTTGAATAAGAAGATAGACTTACTTATGTCAATTGTATTGGGTCACCATCGTCAAATGAAGTTGGATATTTGGATTATCCTGGTGAATTAAGGGGAAATCATCATGGAGCATATAGGAACCTGATTGTTGGACTTGCACATAGAAGATCTTGTAAAGATAGACTTATCCCCAAAAAGGAAAAAGATCTTGCTAAAGTCAGCCATCTACTAGTTACTATAACAAAACTTAGAAGAGTGATCCACACATTTAAAGCAACACGTGTGTTTCATGAGTTGCCAAATGCTGCATTGTAAAAACAAATAAAAAATCAACAGGGATGTGTTGTGAAGAGATCCTTTTATATGTAGTATATCATATCGAAAGTTGAAGATTCTCAAAATTAGATTTACCTTTTTCTTTTTCATATTGAGTACCTCTTACTTTTGACAATGTAACGTTTAGTTCATGTTTTGCGTGAACAGCACATGTGGCCTTTGCTGAAAGCTGGAGGTGGCTCTGGAACTGACAAGGATTTTGCTATTGTTGCCAACTTAAGCGCAAGGGTAGGATCCATAGGAGACAATGCTTTGGGAGGGTGGCACTCCTATCGTGCATCTAAGACTGCACTGAATCAGTGTATGCTCTTTAAAAAAAATCTATTTACCCAATTACATAGTTAACTTCTGCTGATGGATGGTAAAGTTGAATGTCTCCATGAACCTTTTTGACCAAACAATATGTCATGTAGGATTACTGAAATATGGATATCAGATGTATTATAGAGATATCTGGCATGATCATGGAAGGCAAAAAATGAAAGTTTTCTTAGCGTACAAGGATTGAGGATTTGTTGCATGGTTAGGAAGCAAGTACTTATTAAATTGACCATTTGACAGGAAAAAAGGAGAAACAATGGTTCCAGTTTTATGTGTTTAAAGAACTAGTAAGAGCCTGTTTGGATTGGCTTATTTTAAGTGCTTTAAGCCAAGATAGCTTTGAAGCACTTTTGTATTGTTGGAGACTTTGAGTAAAATAAAAAAAGTGCTTTTAAGCCAAAAAGACAAAAATAAGCCAAAAGCTATAAGCCCATCCAAATAGGCTCTAAGTCAAAAACTGTAAGGAAAATGAGAAGCACTTTTAAATGGTCATAGACTGACCATTCCGTTCAACCAATAGCCTTTCATACATTTTATATAGTCGATGGTAGTGGGATCTGGTGCAGGTTAAGTTGTGGGATCGCTGGGTGGAGAACAGTTGGCCATTAAGGGCTGGGGAACAGGCAAGATGAATGTGAAGAGTGAACTGTCCCAAACACGTTAGTCTCCACCTTGGTCAGATTTCAACTTCTTATGTATCAGTCTGGAGAGAAAATCTTAATTGATAATTGTTTTTTTTTACATTTTCGTTTTGTCCTTTTCATCTTTGCTCGAATAATCATAGGTGAGAAGTTAAGTTTTCTCTACCTAAAGAATATCTATTGTGAAGTTCACTCCTCTCTTAATATCCTTTTTATTTGCTTACACTTGAGTTTAGAGATGATTATAACCATGGGCACCCTTGCTCATTTATGCTCCGTGCTGTGTTTTGATTGTTGAGAGACAAGAAACTAATAATGCAACTCAGAAGAGATCACTGTTTGCACTGGCAAATGTACTGATATGCAGTGCACTTTCTTCCAAGTAGCATTTCTTGTGGACAGACAGAACAACAATTCACTACAATTACAAGAAAATGTTGGAATGTTACATTTTTAGTTTTGGGATATACTTCTTCAAGCATGTCCAGAATTCCATGATCCAATGTCTTAACATTAGTGTGATTCAATATTTGTTGAGGTAAAAACCAAGCAAAATCTTGGTGAAATGTTTCATTGGAAATCCACAAGGAAATTGGTTTTAAGTAATGCATGAAGAGTTCAGAATTGTTCTCCCTTGACAACAACATAATACCTGAATGCTTTCTGTTGCTCTTTGCAGCATTAGGTACTTAAGAGCTACCTATTAAGCTATGTTGCCCCAGACACCAATAAAAAATTGGTTTATGTTGCCCCAGAACAGTAGTGATGTAGTGAGTTGAAGTCAGTAATGACAATTCTGAAGTTGGGCTGTTGTGTACCCGAATAGTCTTACTGAAATTATTAGAGTCCTCAAGTGGGACTAAACCTCATCCATGTAAATAAATGACTTGCTCTATCACCTTATATTATAGAGAAGTGAATTTATTTGCGTTAAGATTATTTGGTACTTGATTAAGTCTGAGAATGCACCATTGAGCTATGGTTCTCGAAATTTTACAGCAACCAAGGATTTGACACTGTTTGTTGATAGTAACGCCATGCCTTTAATTTTTCATCCAGTTTGTCCTCTAGTGAAATTGGTTCATGCTAACCATGTCTTAATGCTGCAGTAACAAAGAATGTGTCGGTGGAATTTGCACGTAAGAAGGATCCAATTATATGCATTTTGCTGCACCCAGGCACGGTGGACACTGATCTCTCTCAACCATTTCAAAGAAATGTTCCAAAAGAAAAGCTTTTCACCAAAGAGTTCTCTGTTCAGAAGCTCCTGAGTATCATGAACAACACAAAGAGATGTGATAATGGGAAGTTCTTTGCCTGGGATGGTCAAGAAATTCCTTGGTGATTTTCCCCTGAAATCCATACATGATGACTTGGTTTCGATTTATGATACTCTTGATTTCTTCTTGTTGAGCAGTAGTTTATTTTCTAGTTACCTTTTTATGCCCTTGTATGGATATGCGGCACTTCTTATAATTAATCAAACCATTCTTAAATAAGAAGTAAATTGCAGTTTCATTTGTACCTATGGAAGAGATTCTACAAATTGGTCTCTGGAATCAAGTGAATCTCTCTCTGCCTTTAAGTTGAGTGAACATATACTGAAACTAGTTTCTGTTGCACGTTCATCTCTAATTTTTACTTTTAAGTTTATATCATAAAATAGTGAATCGGAAAGATACTTGGGAAAAGGGCCTAATATACCCCCTCAACTTTGTCATTTGGAGCTGATATGTCCCTCGTTATGAAAGTGACTCATATATACCCTCACCGTTATACAAACGGCTCACATATACCCCTACCGTTACAAAATGAGCTCACGTATACCCTACATTTAACGGAAGTGAAAAATTTAGTTTTAAATTTATATTTTTGACTTTTAATTTTTTTAAAAAAATCATTTAGGGGTATATATGATTCTAGCAAAGTTCATGGTATATTTTAATCTTTTTCATACATAAATTATTTTTTGATTTCTTTGATTATTATTATTTGAGTTTCTTATTCTTATTTTATTTTTTTCCTTCATTCCTTACTGTAAAGAAAAAATATTTAAAACTATTTTTTTTGTGGCTATATTATAATCTAAAACTATTTTTTTTGTTATAT
>JAJONS010063457.1:0-20946 GCA_029582315.1 Solanum tarnii x Solanum tuberosum
TATTTTAATTTAAAAATTAGAATATAATAAAATTATGCTAATGAGAAAATAAGCAAGGCATAAAGAAATAGATAATACGAAAAAATTACATAGAATCATGTAAAGTAAGGTTGAGAATAAGAAGAAAATGAAATATAATAATACAAAATAAAAAATAAAAAATAAACTTTTACAAATTTTTAGAATAATAAAATTAAAAAAAGAACTTAAAATAATAGAAGTAAAAAAAATTAAAACAAAAAAATTAAAATAGAAGTAAAAAAAAAGAAATTAAAAAGTAATCAGGTGGTAATTACACCATGTAATTACTAGCAATTCACAACCTCTGCCTGTGAATTGTAGAGTGTAATTACCCCCTGCCAATTACACCAATTATCTGTTGTCCAAGTAATTACCTGTCCTTCCAAACAGGACAAGACAGTGTAATTACACCAATTACACCAAATCCAATTACCAGGGTGTCCTTCCAAACAGGCCCTACATGAATTAAATTATATTATCATGATTAGCGAAATTACATGTTGGTTTAATTTGTAAAAGATGATAAGATTCAAACAACATTTTTGTCATAACCCAATTTCTCGAGTCACGATGACACATATTACAACCCATCAATAGGTAAGCCAACTCGGAATGACACGTAATAGGTATTGTTACTCCCAAATACAAACGCAAGGTACGCGGTCACGCAAGTAATATAATAGTTCTTTTAGAGTTGGATTGTCAAACCCAAAGGACTTATGATCAATTGATCAATTCATATTTACTTCAATTAAATTTACAAGTTAAATCAAGTGTATTTTCACTCCCCGAGCTACCCCCGAGACGCGGACACGGGACCTAGGATCACAAATGACCCCAAGCTAACCCTGTTGACATAATCATGAGCATACTAAAGATAAATTGAGAATAAAACTGATGCGGAAGCTAATCATAAATAAATCTAAAATGATGGGGAATACCCATATACTAAAACTAAATATCAAATTGGAGAGTTTAATTTAAAAGAAACATCAAACTCAAATACTAAGCTGAATCTAACTATGCCTGAAAATAGCCTCTAACTGATTAGAAGTGCTAGGACATGCCCCAGCTAAGTCTAGCAAAACTAAAACTAAAACAATAAAACTGAAAGATAACATGACTATTATCCTTGAAGAATGAAGAGTCACTACTGATGCTGCTGAACTAGAGATCGGGGACCGATCTAAGCGTGATCTGGATATTGAGAATCTGAACCTACATCACAAGAAGATGTAGCGCATAGTATGCGTCAGTACTTGAAAGGTACTGAGCATGCAGGATAGAGTAAAGCTGAAATAAACATATAACTGAACAAGTAATGAAGCAAAAGTATAATCTGAACATGATATAGTTACTGAACACTGAGCTAACTGAATGCAATGACCAAATTATAACATGTAGACTGAATACTGACTATACTGAAATGTGGTCAATGCAATAGAGTCTGACTGAACTGTGGGAGCAACTAAAAACCGATAGTAAAACCACATGAGCTAAATGTGGAGTTTGATGTATACGCCCCATCGAGAAGACCCAATACACCCGGCCAAAGGTGTAGAGGCATGCTAGCGTGATCACTAAAATGATGCCCACAGAGGGGACCTACAACCTACGTGACTCGTAGTTCCGGGACTATATGGGTGACTAACCCTAGTCCAACTCGGTATTATGCTACTCCCAATAGATTAAATGATTAACACATTATGACTGAATTTCTGTAATATACTGGATAGCTCAAACTTGACATGCGAACTGAGAATGCACATTAATATACTGAAAGTAATGCATTCGAAAACTGAGGCATGCATATCTGAAATATTGAAATATCTGACCTAGCATATGTAATTCAAGATCTAAAGAACTACCAAGCTAGGGTTCTGAAATTCATGCAATAAATGAAGTAATAACATGATAATCTGATTTGGAACATATAAATAACTAATTCATGATAATCTGCTGAAGTCCTAGAAACCCTAGGTCTAGTTAATAATAGGGAATCAAGAATCTGACTGAAATCTAGGGACCTAATGGGCAAAAGGAACCCATTAGTGAAATCCCACATGCCTGGTGATGAATTCCACAGAGAAATCCTTCTATTTCAGGGCTGGAACTGGAGGAAACTTGTTGCGTTCTTGAACAAGGGTTGCTCGACCTTTTCTCCTCTTTCGCTTCTAATTTTCTAAGTTTTGATTAATGATCTGACTTAGGTAAGTTCTAATTATGTTTCTAGGCTAAAACTGACCGAAATCACGTATTTTAGGGTTAAAACGACGTAGTTTAGGGGTCCAACGAAATAGGAAAAGACCAAAAGACCCCTGACTTAAAGCTACAGACGGGCTGACCACGGGTCCTACCACGGACCGTGTGAAGGACCACGGACCATGAAGGTTCCCGTGGTCTTCACTTGGTCGCGAAGTCTAAGGCTGACAAGAGGGGCCTACTGCCTAGCTCTTCACGGACCTTTCCACGGCCCGTGTGAAGGACCACGGACCGTGAAGGTCCCCGTGGTCTTCACTTGGGCATGTGGGCTGAGGTCAATGAAAAGTTGGGCTACTGTCTAGGGCGCTACGGACGTTCCCACGGCCCGTATGAAGGACCATGGACCGTGAAGGTCCCCATGGTCTTCACTTGGGCGTGAGGGTTTAAGGAAAGGCTAAGGGGAGGCTACTGCCTAGTCTTGACGGATGCCACCACGGCCCATCGTCAAGACCACTGCCCGTGAAGGATATCGTGGTCTGATGTCTGGGCTCGGTGAAGTTCAAGTCACTACCACGGGCAGGTCAATGGACTGTAGTCCCTATCACGGTCCATGAACCCTGCCGTGGTCCACTGCTTTAGGTAAGTTTCTGGGTCTAGTTTTTGAGGTGTTACAATATCTCCCCTTTGGGATCATTCGTCCTCGAATGAAGACTAAACTAACTGAAATTGAGGGGATGAGCTGCAACCCTACCACTAAACACTGGAAGCTGATTCTGACTGAACTAAGTTCCAAAAACATGCAAATTCGCTGAAAATGCAGGTATAGACTGAAGGAACATGATACTAAGACTGATTCTATGCATGAATGATTGAAAACTGAAAAGGAACTATTACCTTAAGCTGGAGTGGAATCGGAAGGAAAGAGGTGAGGATACTTGGACTTCATGGCTGCGTCTGCTTCCCAAGTAGTTCCCTCTACGGATTGACTCATCCACAAAACCTTGACTGAAGCGACTTCTTTGTTTCTCAACCTTCTAACTTGAAGATCAAGAATCTCAACGGGTACATCCTCATACGAAAGACTATCTTTCACCGCCACACTCTCTAGTGGCACTACGGATGTTGATCACCCACACACTTTTTCAATAGTGAGACGTGAAAGACTGGACACTGCTGCTAATTCTGTTGGCAACTCTAACTTATAAGCCACTTTACCAATCCTTTTCAAAATCTTGTAAGGGTCTACATATCTAGGGCTGAGCTTCCCTTTCTTGCCAAATCTCATCACCCCTTTCATAGGTGACACTTTCAAGAAAACCCAATCATCAACTTGGAATTCTAGTTCCCTTCTCCTTACATCTACATAAGACTTTTGGTGACTCTGGGCAGTCTTAAGTCTATCTCTAATGAATTGCACTTTCTCCATAGCATCAAGAACTGAATCTGGCCCTATCAAGGCTGCTTCACCTACTTTGAACCAACCAACAAGAGATCTGCATCTATGCCCATACAATGCCTCATAAGGGGCCATCTGAATGCTGGAATGGTAGCTATTATTGTAGGCGAACTCTATAAGAGGAAGGTGATCATCCTAACTACCCTTGAAGCCGATCACATAAGCTTTCAACATGTCATCTAAGGTATGAATGGTACGCTCTGCCTAACCATCCGTCTATGGATGAAATGTTGTGCTAAGATTAACCTGAGTACCAAGACCTTTCTGAAATGACTTCCAAAAATGAGAGGTAAATTAAGGACCTCTATCTGAGATGATAGACAAAGGAACTCCATGCAACCTGACTATCTCATTAATGTAAAGCTTGGCGTAGTCCTCGGCCGAATCTGTAGTCTTGATCGCCAAAAAGCGAGAAGACTTAATGACTCTGTCAACTATCACCCAAATGGAGTCATGCTGTCTACGAGTATGAGGTAAACCTGTGATGAAATCCATGTTGATCACTTCCCACTTCCAAGTAGAAATGTCGATCTCTTGAGTCATACCTCGTGGTTTCTGATGTTTTACCTTCATTTGCTGACAATTGGGGTACTTAGCCACAAAATCTGTTATGTCCCTCTTCATGCCATTCCACCAAAAAACTTCCCGCAGATCACGATACATTTTAGTGGCGCCCGGATGAATAGAGTACCTAGAATTATGGGCTTTTGGAAGAATCTGTTGTCTCAACTCACCCACATTAGGAAAACATAATCGACCCTTGTAGAGAAGCACACCATCTAACCCTTGGGAGAATACCTCAACTCTCTGTTGATGGACTGCACCCTTGAGTTTGAGCAATATCGGATCAATGTCTTGCTTTTCCTTAACCTCCACTACCAATGAAGATTTTGATCCATTTTGAACTGTCACACCACCATCTGATATGCTCATAAGATAAACTCTTAAACGAGCAAGCCTGTGAATATCCTTTGCTAGCTCTTTTCTTTCTTCCTCAACATGTGCTACACTGCCCATAGATAGTCTGCTAAGGGCATCTGCTACTGCATTTGCCTTACCGGGATGGTAATGCCCACTCATGTCATAATCCTTGAGGAACTCAAGCCATCTTCTCTGGCAAAGATTCTGCTCTTTCTCGGTGAACACATACTGAAGGCTCTTATGGTCTGTGAATGTCTACATGAACACCATACAAGTAGTGTCTCCAAATCTTGAGTGCAAACACCACTGATGCAAGCTCGAGGTCATGAGTTGGATAATTCTTCTCATGCACCTTATGTTGTCTAGAAGTATAAGCTATAAACTTACCTCGCTGCATTAACACATAGCCTAGTCCGACTCTGGATGTATCACAATAAGTCACATAACCGTCTGAACCCTCTAGTAGAGTCAAAACTAGAGATATAGTCAACCTAGTTTTAAATTATGTTAAACTTTTCTCACAATCATCTAACCACTGAAACTTGACCATCTTATAAGTCAACCTAGTCAATGGTGAGCTATGGATGAAAATTCTTCCACGAACCTTCTGTAGTAACTCGCTAGACCCAAGAAACTTATGATATCTATAGGAGAGGTAGGTCTGGGCCATTGTTTCACTGCTTCTATTTTTTGGGAATCCACCCAGATCCCTTCGTTGGATACTATATGCCCAAAGAAAGCAATTGATTGTAACCAAAACTCGCATTTGTTAAATTTGACGAATAACTGGCGATCTTTGAGAGTTTGCAAAACAACTCTCAAATGACTCGCATGTTCCTCCTCATTCCTAGAGTAAATGAGGATATCATCAATAAAGAAGATAACGAACAAGTCCAAGTACTGCTTGAACACTCTGTTCAACAAATCCATGAAAGTTACAGGAGCATTGGTTAGTCCAAATGACATAACTACAAATTCATAATGACCAAAACGAGTTTTAAAGGTTGTCTTCGGAATGTCACTATCTCTGACTTTGAGCTGATAATAACCCGATCTGAGGTCTATCTTTGAGAAATGACTAGCACCCTGAAGTTGGTCAAACAAGTCATCAATCTTGGGGATGGGATACTTATTCTTGATTGTGACCTTATTTAACTACCTATAGTCAATGCACATCCTAAGTGAACCATCTTTCTTTTTCACAAACAACACTAGTACACCCCATGGCGAAATACTAGGTCTGATGAAGCCTTTGTCTAGAAGGTCTTTCAGCTGCTATTTCAATTCCTTTAGATCAGCCGGAGCCATTCTATAAGGATGAATAGAAATAGGCTAGGTATCTTGAAGGAGATCAATTCCAAAGTCAATTTCCCTTTCAGTAGGAACTCCGAGAAGATCTTCTGGAAACTCATTAACTAGAGGAACTCACTCAAGAGTTGGTGTTTCGGAGATTGAATCCTTAACCCGAACTAGATGGTAGAGATAACCCTTAGAAATCATTTTTCTAGCCTTACGGTAAGAAATGAATCGACCCATAGACGATAAGCTACTACCCTTCCATTCTAAGATTGGTTCGTCTGGAAACTGAAAACGAACAATCCTAGTTCTACAATCGACTGAGGTATGATAGGAATGTAACCAATCCATGCCTAGAATGACATCGAAGTCTACCATTTCTAACTCTACAAGATCTGCCGAGATGACTTTCTAGGAGACTGTGACAGGGCAATTTATGTATACCCGTCTAGCTATAACTGGGTCACCGACTGGAGTAGAGATTGAGAAAGGTTCTGAGAGAGTTTCTGGACTAACATCAAACTTAACTACTATATAAGGAGTAACAAAGGAAAGAGTAGCCCCTGATTCTAACAAAGCATAAACATCGAGATCAAAGACTCGTAACGTACCAGTGACTACATCAGGAGAATCTTCCTGATCCTAGCGAGCCTGAAGGGTATATAGCCTATTTTGGCGCTGTCCGCCTCCTGTACCAGATGAGTTACCCTACTGAGTCAGGCGACTTGCTGGTGCCGCTGAAATTATGGACTGAGCTCTACCATTGCCTCCTTGACCCTATTTAGAAAGACAATCCCTCAACCTATGACCAGACTGACCACATCCAAAGCATCCTTCCTTTCCTGCAAGGCACTCGCCCGGATGGTTCCTACCACACTTAGGGAAAGTGGGGTACGTTTTTGTACCTGAAACACTTTCCTGAGACTTAGAGCCTGATGCCCTACCCTTTTGATCTTGTCTGAATTTGGAAGATGGAACACTAGCTGATGAAGGTGCTGGAGCTGAAAACTTCTGCTGACCCTGCGAGCAATTTCCACCACCTGATTTCTGCTGAGAATAGTCATAGTTCGGTCCTAGCCTTCTTGTTCTCCTTAGCCTGTTCCCTAAGATTATCACCCTCAACCTGCTGAGCATGAGTCATGAGCCTAGAGATACTCATATTTTCCAGCAACATAGCATTTCTACACTCTGTCTTCACCAAGTCTGACACTCCATATAGAAACTTATTCATCTGTGCCTTGGAATCAGCAACCATGTGAGAAGCATACCTGGAGAGTTGGGCAAACTTGAGCCCATACTCTTGGACTGTCATGCTACCTTGCCTTAAGTTCATAAATTCCTGAGTTTTCGCCTGCCTTAGCTCTCTTGGGAAAAACCTGTCCAGGAAGGTCTCATTAAAGCAATCCCAAGTGATATGAGCTGCATCTGTACCCCTGTTTTCTTTCCACTGAGTATACCAGATATGAGCCACATCCTTAAGTTGGTAAGATGCTAACTCAACCCGATCATTCCCAGTTATCTGCATTACATCAAAGATCTTCTTGACCTCATCAATAAAGTTTTGGGGATCCTCACCAATTTGCGATCCTAAAACCTCTAGCGGATTCATCCTAACAAAATCTCGCACTCTGGCTACAACTTACCCAATATTAGCATTTGCCTGAACTGAAACCCGCTGATTATTCTGGTTGGCCACACTTTGAGCCAATATCTGAATGGCATTCCAGAAATCTGCATTTGAAACTTCTTGATCTGGGACTGGAGGAGCAGTGTTTGCGTTCCTGGCATTCGCATTCCTGGTGTTAGCTCTACGAGGAGGCATGATCACTGAAACGTAGAACGTCGAGTTAGAATGGAATTAGATCATACCTTACGCATGATAAGAGTAACAATAATATGAAGATTTTTCCAAAAAGACTTTGTAGCCTCCCTCTAATTAGATGTGGTGCACTTCACACCTATGAAAATGACTCTACTTAGTGCGGCTTTTCAGACATTCTAGGACTCTTAAACCTAGTGCTCTGATACCAAGTTTGTCACGCCCCGAGCTACCCTCGAGACGCGGACACGGGACCTATGATCACAAGTGACCCCAAGCTAACCATGCTGGCATAATCATGAGCATACTAAAGATAAATTGAGAATAAAACTGATGCGGAAGCTAATCATAAATAAATATGAAATGATGGGGAATACCCATATACTAAAACTGAATATCAAATCTGAGAGTTTAATACAAAAGAAACATCAAACTCAAATACTAAGTTGAATCTAACTATGTCTGAAAATAACCTCTAACTGACTAAAAGTGCTGGGACATGCCCCAGCTAAGTCTAGCAAAACTGAAACTGAACCAATAAAAACTGAAATATAACATTACTATTATCCTCGAAGAATAAGGACTCACCACTGATGCTGATGAATTGGAGATCGGGGACCGATCTAAGTGTGATCTGGATGTTGAGAATCTGAACCTACATCACAAGAAGATGTAGCGCGGAGTATGCGTCAGTACTTGAAAGGTACTGAGCATGTAGGATAGAGTAAAGCTGAAATAAACATATAACTGAACAAACAATGAAGCAAGAGTATAATCGGAACATGATATAGATACTAAACACTGAACTAACTGAATACAATGACCAAATGATAACATGCTGAGACTGAATACTGACTCTACTGAAATGTGGTCAATGCAATGGAGTCTGACTGAACTGTGGGAGCTACTAATAACCGATAGTAAAACCACATGAGCTAAATGTGGAGTCTGATGTATACGCCCTATGAAGAGGACCCAATACACCCGACCAAAGGTGTAGAGGCATGTTGGCGTGATCACTAAAATGATGCCCACAGAGGGGACTTATAACCTACGTGGCTCGTAGTTCTGGGATTATATGGGTGACTGACCCTAGTCCAACTTGGTATTATGCTACTCCAAATAGATTAAATGATTAACACATTATGACGAATTTCTGTAATATACTGGATAGCTAAAACTTGACATGAGAACTGAGAATGCACATTAATATACTGAAAGTAATGCATTCGAAAACTGAGGCATGTATATCTGAAATATTGAAATATCTGACCTAGCATATGTAATTCAAGAACTAAAGAACTACCAAGCTTGGGTTCTGAAATTCATGCAATAAAAGAAGTAATAACATGATAATCTAATTTAGAACATATAAATAACTAATTCATGATAATCTGCTGAAGTCCTAGAAACCATATGTCTAGTTAATAATAGGTAATCAAGAATCTGACTGAAATCTAGGGACCTAATGGGTGAAAGGAACCCACTAGTGAAATCCTACATACCTGGTGACGAATTCTACGTAGAAATCCTTCGATTTCAGGGCTGTAACTGGAGGAAACTTGCTGCGTTCTTGAACTAGGGTTGCTCGACCTTTTCTCTTCTTTCGCTTCTAATTTTCTAAGTTTTGATTAATAATCTAACTTAGGTAAGTTCTAGTTATGTTTCTAGGCTAAAACTGACCAAAACCACGTAGTTTAGGGGTCCAACGAAATAGGAAAAGACCAAAAGACGCTTGACTTAAAGTTGCAGACGGACTTACCATGGGTCCTACCACGAACCGTGTGAATGACCACGGACCGTGAAGGCACCCGTGGTCTTTACTTGGTTGCGGAGTCTAAGGTTGACAAGATGGGGCTACTGCCTAGCTCTTCACAGACTTTCCCACGGCCCGTGTGAAGGACCACGGACCGTGAAGGTCCCCGTGGTCTTCACACGAGCATGTGGGTTGAGGTCAATGAAAAGTTGGCCTACTGTCTAGGGCATTACGGACGTTTCCACGGCCCGTATGAAGGAGCATGGACCGTGAAAGTCCCCGTGGTGTTCACGTGGGCGTGGGGGTCTAAGGGAAGGCCAAGAGGAGGCTACTGTCTAGTCTTGACGGACGCCACCACGACCCGTTGTCAAAACCATGGCCCGTGAAGGGGCCCGTGGTCCTATGTCTGGGCCTGGTGGAGTCAAGTCACTACCACGGGCAGGTCAACGGACCATGGTCTCTATCACTGTCCGTGAACCCTGCCATGGCCCACTGCTTCCGGTAAGTTCTGCAATTTTTTTCTGGGTCTAGTTTTCGTGGTGTTTCATGTATTTCAAAGGGGTATTTTTAGTATTTATACTACATATGCAAATAATTAAAACTTGAAAGTAACTAACAATGAATGACTTCAATTTCAGTGGTTGAACAATATTGAGGACAATTTCAGGGTTTCAACAAACTAATAATTCATGTAGCATATCTCTTTCAAGGGTTTCATAAGGTTATCAAATTATTGATTTACAGTGTTGATATTTGATACGTCCAAACTTACACTTCAATTAAAAAGTATAAACGGTCGAAGTCAATTTATAGAACTCAACGTGAGCTGAGGTCGATCCCAAAGAGAATTTCTTTACAGAAATCGTTTCACTATTGCGTTTATTTAAATGTTGTTATTATTTCCTAGAGAAAATAACTTTGAAATGTAAAATGGGTTTAGTTGTAAGGTTCGGGTAACCAATATTGTTAAAATATCTAGATTAACAATTAACAGAGCCTTGATTTTAAGATTGTATTGATAAGTGAATGAAACTAGGGTTGTGTTTCCATGACGTTACAATCTAGTGTTGGTTTATGAATGAGCTTCAGGTAATTTATTCTTTACAAATTATAGGCGATTTAAATGTATCTAACACTTCTCAGCCTATTTAGATAATTTCCACTCAAGTCCTCTCGGTCTTAGAGTGTTAACATATTTTACCCTCGCATATTATGATGTTAAAGTTCTCTTCTCTCGAACTCGAACTTTTACTCCATTTCATTAGATTAACTCGACTTTTTCCCAAATATCAATTTTCTCTCGAACAATTGATTGATACATGCTGGTTCTAATGCGTGCACTCAGTAGAATGAATGACTAACAACAACTGAGTTATGCTCTGCAAATATAAATCACATTCTACTCGTTTTATGAATTTACACTTAGATTTCAGTCATAGTTCCCACAACCCTAGTTGTGGTGTTTAGCCACTCATGATTGTAATTAAATAAGCAAATAAATGTAATAGATACATTAATAAGAATCACTTACAAAGATTTGAAAATTCAAAGAACTATTGATATTCAAGAACCAAATCAAACTTCCAATCTCGATTCAATCGTCAATCGATAAAAACCAAAGTAGAGAATATTTAGAAACTAGTTGCTCGTTTCCGTTATGACGAGATAAAACAAAATTTTAACCTAATTAATTCAAATAGTCTATCTAAAAAGAGTCCTACTCGAAGTAGGACTGAATTGTCGCAGCTTTTCAAGGATAGTAAGACGACCCATCAAGGGCTTCACGGTCCGTGAAGCCCTATGTGGTCCTTACTTAGAACTCTCAAAACACATTTCTTCAAGGCATTTTCACTGGAAATACACCACGAGCTGCATCACAGACCACCATGATGACCACGGTCCGTCTGGGTGTCTGTGGTCTTTACATGGCCAAACCACATTGCAACTCCTCGAGGTCTTCCCACTAGTTTAACTCCACGAGCATCATCATGACTCGTCAAGAGGACCACGACCCTCTGGGCCTCTGTGGTCCTTACTTAGCACTTCCACAATTTAACTTCGCAAGAAATACACACTGGAATTCCATCACGATCAACTTCACAGTTCGTCAAGGGCTTCATGATCTGTCAAAGCTTTTGTGGTTTTTACTTGATCAAATTTACCAAATTCCTCTCATCCTGTTTGTAGTGCTTCAACCCCACGAGCCTCCATACGGGTCGTCATTACGACTACGACCCGTATGGGGCTCCGTGGTGCCTTTATCAAAACTGCTTTTTCTTCCTTCTTTCTATCATCCGCGTTGAAGTGTTTTACCTGTTCAAGCATTACGAAACACATCATATCCACATAAATGCACCTGATTTCTAGTATTAATCCTTAATTTTCAGGACCAAATGTGCCAATATTTCATGGCACATCAATATTGTGATCATGATCTCTCGATCTCTAACTACCTATCCAATTGACCGTCTAACTACATCGTTGAGCGGGGATAGATAGACTCAACTGTGGAACATTTATTTTTCATTTTGTTTCGTAACCAAGCATAGCGTTTGTGTGAGTGTCAATCTTAAACACAAATCTAAACAAATGATATGAAATTAAGACCGCGCTCCTCGTATTCTCTGTTCTTTCTACCTATTCGTCTCTCAAGTTCAAGAATAGTCAATATATTTATTTCATGGTGATAAAACATGACATATTAAATCAAGAATATAAGAATAATTTATATGATAATCAAATTCATCCATAAAAATGATGTTCAACAATTATTCATATCTACAACCTTAGAATAAAGGCTTTTAACCACAGATGCTAATCAAAAAACATAAACAAGATTGTTTTCATGTGAATTCAACAATAAATAAATAATAATTTCCCTTGCTCGTTCACTTGAAAAAGAAGAAGTAGCCCTACAAAAGAACTTAAGGTTTTATTTATAGAATTTTTTAGAATAATCCCTTCTCATACTTGGATTCAGAATCCCACAATTTCTGGAATTTCGTCAAGGGCAATGCGTCAACATAGCGCTAAGGCTGCCCTACAATACTTCCTAGGCATCGACAAGGTTCCCTTTCTGAATCCACTTACTTCCGATTCTAACCTCAACATTCTTACCTTTGGGTGCCATTAAAAAAGGCACGAACAACATTTTGAGAGAAGAAGAAAAAAAATTAGGAGGGGGAGGGGTTGAGCAGTGTTGGTGGTGGGAGAAGAGGGGGCATTTGGTTGGATTCTTTGTGGTAAGGGAAGAGAGAGTAGTGGTTTGGGGATCTTTTGGGGAAGAAAGTTATGGAGGAATTTGGATTTTGGGTGAGAAAATGGGGAGAAGGGAGGTGGGTTTTGGTGAATTGATGAGCGGAAAATTTACGCTTTAGGATTTAAAAGGGGCGGGGACAAAAATATAGGTTTGGACCAAGTTTAGGCCCTACCCATGAAAGTTTTTGCTGAGGCACTATGGTGGGGTGGCAGGCCTGCAGTGCACATGCCCAGTGACTCAGTGAAACTTGCCCTAGCGAGGCGCACCTGGCTAATGGCTTCAATAACATCAGGCCTGGCGCGATGCACCTGCAGTGCACCCGGCTGGTGGCTTTAGGAGTTGTGCATTGGCACGGGGTGCCTACATAGCACCAGCCTAGGCTAGCCGTGGCACGACGCCCTTCCGGAGTGCCCGACCCGGTGGAGCTATTTCTTGAACTTCCTTTATTTGAATGCCTTTACACGTGACGTATACCACATATTATTGTACTTGAGCATTAGCCAACCATGTTAGAGCAATAGTGGGTTGCCTCCAACCCAACGCCTTAGTTTTGGTTGTGGCACGCCACCTTTTTTAATATAAAGTTCCTAATTATTACAATTGACTGAAATTTAAACTAACTCATAATAAAATAAAAACCCCTACTATTACAAAATTCATGAGTTGCCTTCTGTGGAGCGTCTGGTTTAACCTCGCAACTCGACTTGTCTTACATATCATTCATCATGTAGGACAAAGGCTTCTCTATATCAATCCCCATCTTTACCAAAGTAGTGCTTAAAACATTTCCCATTTACCAAGAAGGTTGTTGAGTCTTTGTTTTTAAGCTCTACATCACTGATCTTAGGTGTATTTATATGCCTAGAAACCTAATGACGTATGCATTCAAGCCAAGTTTGGAATCAATTTATGTTGAATTAGAGTCATTTAGAGTCGTTTGATTTTATATGTACTAACCAGCATGATTAGTTGTGTAGGTGATCTTAAATGGAGAAACGAGCATTGGAATGGACATTGGGGAACACAAAAGATCCGAGTCGTAAAGAAGCAAGGAAGAAAAAGGAAGAAATGAATTCTAAGGCATATCCGGATCCTCTCCGCATCGCGAAGAGGAATTTTATTCTTGCTCGTGAAATATTTTCCAGACAGAAGGCTCTGTGTCCTCTCCACGTCGCGGAGAGGGATTCTACTTTTTGTTCGTGAAAAAAGCAATATAGGACAGAACGCTCCGTGGAGTGGTCGCGTCGCGGAGATTCTTGCCACGAAGTGAATCTAAGAAACACATCCGCATCGCGCCATTGTTTGGTCTATGCCTTGATGACGCCCACGGAGTTGAACACTGAGAATGTCTTGATATCGGTGATGCGGAAGGCCCGGGTGCATAAAGGGTGCAAGTATGCTTTTGGTGGCCTTATTACTCGATTCTGTCATGCTGCAGGTATTCCAGAAGAGAACTTGGATTATATGGCACCTTTATTCCCAGCACCTGTGGACATCACTAGGACCAAGGGGCCCGACATTGAGTTTGGCCCAACTCTCACCACTGTAGAACACCATAAAAGCGATGAGCTGATTAGTCTAGAGATGTTGCGCCACCAGAATGGCTGCCGGGCTTCCACTGATGTGCAATTGGGTGACGTTGAGAGGCGCTATCCGCTGAATGCCCACTGCAAGTCCCTACTTGGCATTGGTCCAAGGTTTCATGAGACGGTTGATGATGACTTTCCGATCGAGTACTAGCTCGAATGTGGAATCCGATTCTGATGAGGAGGTGGACCCTGCTTAGGCCGGTGATGAGGCTGAAAGAGGTGATGCTATGGAGGATTGATCAGGGAGTGTTTTCAACTTCCTTCTGTTTTGTATTGTTTTGATTTTTGTGAATCACTAGGGACAGTGCTAATGTTTAAGTGTGGGGTGAGGGTAAAAATATCATCTTTTCTCTTTATATATTATTGAACATTGGTAGTATATGCATTTTATTTTTTGTTTTATTTTGGGTTCCTTGGAGGTTGTTTTCGGTTCTTTGGCAAAGGAAAGTCCCTTTGAACCGTACAAAATACATAAAAAATATTTTATCTTTTTAGGATTGAGTCAGTCATCGTAGTTGAGTTACATTGCCCAATGGTAGATGGATGGCGACTGTCTTAAGGGAAATTTTGTTATTGAGTCTTAGGTTGGTATATGCTGAAGCTTGAAATTCCGGAAGGAAAATGTATGGAAGCATGATTTGAAGTTGATGTATGAATGTATTTGAACTTTTGTATTTGACTTTAATGATTGCAACTTAAGCTTAAATTAAACCTTGTGCATGAACTGATTGTGTTGCTGTGATTGATCTATTCTTGAGTAGAACTTGTGCCATGAGCGGTGAGGTATTGTAATATCCATGTGATGCATCTGAGTCTAGAACTTGCCCTGCATGTTATTGAAGCGAAATAAAAGTGGTGCTTTGTTTAACAGATGATAATAGGCTTTCCTTGATTTGTCCTGAATATTAGCCTTCTCAGAAATAATATCCATAGTATAGCCCCATTGAGCCTCTTACCCTTGATTTTTTTCTAACCCACGTAATTGAGCCAAATCCCTTTTATTGATACCGTTAGTTTTGATCCCAAATCCTTAATGCACTATGATAAGATGTAAAAGTGAAAACGGCGGGAAGAGTAAGTAGGGTGGAAATGTTTAGTTTCGTGGGGAAGAGAGAAAAGAGGAAGTAAAATAATGCCCCATAAGTTTGTAAATCTGAGATTGGCCCTGGTCCTTAGGACATTGAGCACCTTGACTAAGGTTGAAAGCCTAAGTTGAAAGTGGCTAACTTGGAGAATACCCTAATAATGGCCCTGGTCCTTACAAGGACAATGTGCACCTTAACTTGAGAGAAATCTCTAAGTCAAGGGTGGCTATTGTTGAATTTTAAAAAAAAAACATATAGAAATTAAGGGGTGTATGGGAAATAAAGGCGAGGTTGGTAGTACTAGTGGAAAAATATGCAGAAAGAGGGGGCTGAAGAAGAGAAAAAGTTGTAATGCAATAAGGAAATCAAATCTGGTGCATTAGGGAGGATAAGTCACTAATTTTATCTAAATAAATCCTCCCTTACCTCAAGCCTACATTACAACCGAAACAAGTCATGTTTGATTTTGAGCATAACACATTTTATTAGTGGAGAAGTACTAATGGGCAAGCTTATGGTTCTCAATGCATGCATGTATGATGTCTTTGTTGAGTGAGAGCGTATTATGTTTGCAAAGTCCTTAAACGATATTCAATTTGCTGAGTTGAGTGTGCGGACTATTGTTTGGAGTGAGGGGCACTTGTTGTATAAAAGACAGGTGATATGTAATGGTGCACATGTTGTTGAATGCGTTGGTTGCTAAAAGTTGTCAAGTCAATTACATGAGTCATTCCCATTTTGAATGAAATCATGCCTGTGTTAACTGATTACAGATCCTTGGAAGAAAGTGGCGGATGTACAAATACCGTAGTAGGGAGTCTAGGGTCTAGGATTGGTTAGTAAGTTGTTCGAGGACGAACAAAGCTCTAAGAGTGGGGTAGTGATCTTAGGCGAATTTGTATGCCTAGAAACCTAATGATGCACACATTTAAGCCAAGTTTAGAATCAATTTATGTTGAATTAGAGTCATTTAGAGTCGTTTGATTTTATATGTACTAACCAACATGATTAGTTGTGTAGGTGAGCTTCAAATGGAGAAACGAGCATTGGAATGGACATTGAGGAACACAAAAGATCTGAGTCGAAAAGAAGCAAGGAAGAAAAAGGAAGAAATGAATTCCAAGGCATATATGTATCTTCTCCGCATCGCGGAGAGGAATTTTATTCTTGCTCGCGAAATATTTTCCAGACAGAAGGCTTTGTGTCCTCTCCGCGTCGCGGAGAGGGATTCTACTTTTTATTCGCGACAAAAGCACTTTGGGACAGAACGATCCGTGGTGTGGTCGCGTCGCGAGAAGGCTTTCTTGCCACAGAGTGAATCTAAGAAACACCTCTGCGTCGCGCCATTGTGTGCAAGATTTGGCCGTTTCGACTTAACTATAAATAGAGGAATATTTTATTTTATTTACATTATTGTTTTCTGGGTTTTGAAGAACGACGATTTGGAGAGCTATTTCATCAGTTTTAGGGTTCTTTCCTAAACTCTTCTACTTTTAATATTTTTATGCCATTTAATCATTGCTTGATCGAAGATACTATTATGAGTAGTTAAATACCCTAGTTCTAGGGTTGTGGCTACATGATGATTGTAATTGATTAAGTGTTCATGGATTGCATTTAACTATCATATAAATCTTTCTTATGTTCTTGTTTTTCGTATTTTGTGCCTGATCACCATTGAAATAAACATATTGTCCGAATTGAACTCGGGAGAGGAATAAAATGATAGAACATGGGGAATAAGGAGCATGATTTACTCTTAATAATTAGGGTTAATTTGTATCTAGGATAGGGATATACCTAGAAACTATGCTTGGTTATTATACAGGAAGAAATCGTAATGCTCGGTACTTGGTCCAACCTATCCTCGCTCAACGATGTAGTTAGGTTGTCATTTATCGTAGGTGATTAGAGGTCGGGAGACTATAATCATATATTTAACCCTGTGATCATTGATTCGATAGTTGATAAATATCCGTTTAACAAGAGGAATTGCATGAAAAACGGGCTTTGCTCCCCTTTACAATATGAAGAAAGAAATAAGGGTGATCCCGATAAGAGTTGCAGCCCTGAACTTTACCCAATCATTGTTTGAAACCCTTGAAATTGAATCGCGCTTGTATAATTTTGGTTTAACTTTTAGATTATAAAATAAATCACTCTTGAAATCTTGATAACACTTGTATTAAGCTGAAGCTTTGGGGAAATTAAGTGATTCTAATCGTGAGTCCCTGTGGGTACGATACCCGACTTTTTATAAGAGCCACTTTAATACTTGAACGACCACGTGCACTTGCTTGTGCAATTTGGGCGCAACAAGTTTTTGACGCCGCTGCCGGGGACTTAGAAACTAACTATTCTTCTAGGTTATACTTTTTTTTGTTTGTTTTCTTAATTAGTTTTTTTCCAACAATTAATTATTTTTCTTTCTTTGAAAAAGTGGTACTCTTCTTGATATGGATGATTAGGATAAATCATGGTTGGGTGATGAATGTCCGTTATGTCATATATGTGGCTGTCAATATATTCATTGGAATGGTTGTCCTAAGTATTATCCCCTTTCCCCGAACCCCTATTATGATTCTTCTGTTATTTGTGATGTTGGTAGGGGCGATGGAGTGGAGAGTGCAAAACAAGAGGCGCGCCATGTGAATTCATTTATGGAATGTACAGACATGCTGGACAAAGTTAATTCAAAAATCATAGAACAAATATTTGAATGCACAGAAAGGCACAAAAAATCATGAAATTACTAGATAAGCTTGGCGCTATTCAATTAGAAATTACAATCCAGGCTGAATTAGAAGAGATTGAAGCCCAACAGGGAGAAAGTTATGGAGAAACGGAGATAGTGAGCCAATTTTGGATACAAGGACAAACTCAACTTCTAAAGCTTGAAGAGTCTATCTGTGATGGTCTGACATACATGACAACCCAACTGATTGAAGGAAGAGTTGAGCTCACACAAAAAATAGATCAATTTGGCTCAGATATTCATGACTTGGAGACTCACTTGAACAAAAAGATTGAGGCGTTTGATGCCCAATCACCAATTGTCGTGGATAATGACCAACTAGTGGAGCAAAAAGAGAAATTCCAACCATTCAACTACACCTTATTCCTTAATATCGATGTTGAGAAAGAGTACAAAAATGAGAATGTTGTAAATAATGTTGCTTTGGAGTTGAGGCAACTTGAATCTCATTCAAAACATTTTCTATATCATCTGAACTAATGGATAAGTGTAAAGATGAGGAACAAGACCCCTAAATCCTAAAGTTTTTTAGTCCACGTAGACAAAACGAACATTCCTCACTTAAGGGCAAAGAAGTGCAAGATGCGATATTTATTACTTGGTTCATTTATCTTTATACCACCTCCGCTAGAGAGGAGCAGAAAAATTGATGCAAAGTTAGGGGTACAATTCATAAGTTCAAAGTGGAAAGAAAAGTGGTGAACTTACTTGTGTTGTGCCGTGACATTAAATTAGGCACTTATTGGAATGCAACCCAATTTATAGTGTAACTTCTTATTTTTTATTTTTTAAGTGTCATTTTTTTGTGTTGTTTTACAGGTTTTGGAGAAGTCTGAGTATCCGAAATTCGGAGCTATGGATCACGTTTGAGCTTAAGTGTGGGGTGACGACCCTTGATGAAAATTAAAAGAACATGCTACTAGCTAGTCCTACTGGCCTCAGGGAGTTTTTCTAACCCTTGTTTTAAATTTTATTTGATGCTTTGGGGACATATCATCTTTTTAAGTGTGGGGTGGAGGAATGAATTTCTAGGTTTTACTGTTTTATTGAGTCTTTTTCTTTTTTAGGATGAGTTCCTTGGCTTTTGTTTTCGATTCTTTTCCCAAGGATAGTCCCTTTGAACCGAGTGTCTTTTACTTTTTTATGAATAAGTTTTCTTTTATTTTAATTATTTTTTTTGAGAGAAAAGAAAAGACCCTTTTGAGTGGTGTGATACTTGCTATTTAGGTCTAATTTTTGAGTAGTACTTTCTTGTGAATGCTTGATTATAAAAATGCGGACTCTTTGACATCTAAGCTCATGGTTGTGCCTTTATATTTAGGTTATTTTGTTTTGTAGTTTGTTATGATCTTGTCTCTCTTAGAAGTGGATTTGGTCCATCTTGATTGATACTCGTGCCATGTGTGGTGCGAATTTGTTTATTCCATGTTTTGCATCTTAGTCTAGAACTTTCCCTGCATGTTATTGGAGGAAAATAAAAAGTGTTGCTTTGTTTAGGAGATGATAATAGGCTTTCTTTGATTTGTCCGGTAAATTTTAGCCTTTTCAGATATTATATCACTAGTCAACCATTTTGAGCATGTTGCCTTTTGTTGGTAGCCATATTTTGCCTTAAACTATTTTGTTGAATCCCTAGTTTTTGCACCTTGCTTCCTTGAGCATAATAGCATAGACTTATTCTAATTGCTAATTCTGAAGAAAAAGGGATGGTTGAGTGAAAAGGTAATCAATGATAGCTACAAAATGCTTAAAAAGCCCTCTTTGAAACAATGTGATGAATTTTTTTTTTAAAAAAAATTGGTCCTGCTATGTTGTGTGAAAAATAAAAGTATGCTCAAACATTGACCCTGGTCCTACCAAGGATATTGTGCACCTTAATTGAGGGTGGCTAGTGAAAAGGCATATATATAAAAAATATATAAAATAAAATAAAAATGATTGACGCATATTTTTGAGATGATGAGAATTACTTGTGAAATAATTGTTGAAGAGAGGGCTGAAAATAAATAGAAGAAAATAATGGGTGATGAAGTATAAAATTGCAAAGTGCTTAAGGAAGTGTAAGTCACTATTATATAGTTTTCTACCCGTCTCCTAGCCTACATTACAACCTGTTAAAGTCCTATTTGATTCTATTCGAACATGTTTAATTAGTGGAGATGTACATAATGGGCAGATGTACATAATGGGCAAGCCTATGATTCTTTGTGCATACATGTGAATTTTCTTTTGAGTGTGAGAGTTGTTCTTTAATGCTAAGTCCTTAATTTATATTCAATCTTTTAAATTGAGTGTGTGAACTATTTCTTTTTATGAGGGCACTTGTTCCATGATGGATAGGTGATTTTATTAACTTTCTTTGATGAGAGTAGGTGAGCAAACTTAAATTTGATAAGTTCAAAGTCCTTCCTTGAGGTTAGGAGGTGAGAGGTTTGTTGTTTACTTGGATGTCTTGCATAATGATTGAGAAGTGTACTTGATGTTTTGAAATTGGTATATGGCCTAATTGTTTGTGTCAACCAAAGTGATGGCATTCCTAGTATGATTTATTTGAGATGAGCTTTAATGCTTGCTCGAGGACAAGTAAAAGTTTAAGTGTGGGGTATTGATGTGAGGCAAAAAAAATATTTTTTTAATCATTATTTGGCTCACATTCATTATTTATATATGTCCTTTCTGAGCATGTATTTTATGAAATGTGCTTAATAGTGTATTTTATTTATAAGAGTAAATTGGTGTAAAGTTGAAGAAGTTTGGAGCTAAAACAAATTAAATATGAAAGGTTGA
>JAJONS010063458.1:0-19942 GCA_029582315.1 Solanum tarnii x Solanum tuberosum
TGAGGTCCTTATGTTGTTTTCATGTTGGCCAAAGTATGGGTTTACTCCTAAGGGGGAGATGGTATGTTCAATAGTAAGGTTGTGAGAGATCCAATATCCTTATCTCTTTCCCTCTATTCCTATTCAAACTTGAGACCAAGAGTTCCTTTTTGGCTTGTTTCATGGTTTGGAGTCATGTGCGATTATGTATTTCCATGGTCTCCTTATGTTATGCATGTTTTGATGAATTTATGTTTAAATGAGAAAATGAGTTTTTATGAATTATGTTCCTCATGTTGAAGTGCATTTAGTATGAGTTGCCTATATGCTTTATGAGGTGAATTGTTAAACATGCCTAAATGTGCTTTTAAGAGAAATTGCATAATGTGCTTAATGATGAGCATGATTTGAGTTGGAGAAGGTAATTCCTCCAATGAAATGAGAAATGTTGAAGTGTTCATGCGCAATGAGTTTGTAGATGTAGTTACTACTTTCCAGTGTTGCATTGAGTATGTTTGAGATAGAGTTGATGTTTCCTCCTAGTTCTGTGCATTGTTTATGATGTTTCATGCATGATGGTCAGCTAGTCTTGAGTCTTTACTTCCTTAAAAGTGTTTGAAATGTCATTCGAGGATGAATGTTCTCAAGGGGGAGATAATATAACAACCCGGAAAACTAGTAGGTGAAACTAGAGCATAACAATTGTGTTTTTGAGTTTGATACGGGGTTTGAAGTTGAAAAGTGATGTCCCAAGCATAGGTTGACAATTTTAGGGGTTTAACGTCAAGGTACGACCCCCCCAAGTACCAACCAAGGGCCCTTGAGGGGGACCCTAAAGCCTAACTTCCAAAGCTTCCTAGAACCAAAAAGCTGTCAAAAATAGGGAGAGCTACGGATGGGACCTACGCCCCATAGGTCCATCCACTCCCCTTGGATGGCTTCCATGGATCAAGGCCCCAAATTTTGACCCTCAAACCCAAACCACGGACCTGCAGGACGGGGCGTCACCCCACCTATGGTCCGTAGGTCATTGGTCATAGGTCACCACTACTTTACTGTCAAGAATCGGCCAAGTGTAGGGGTGATATGGTAAATTCCTTTTAAGGTTAGTTAAGTTAGGGGACGGTAATAATTTATTAATCAAAGTATTTTAAGGCTTTTAAAAGTATTAAAACACCTTTTTCAATTCATTATTCCAAAACACAAATTAGAAACCATCTCTCCTCCAAAATATTCTCTCTCTAGAAACCACCATTGGAGAAGAAGTATTCAAGCTTTCTCATTCAATTTTCATGGAGTTTCTTCACTAGAGGTATGGTAGTCTTCATCCTTGATTATGTTTAACTCAAGGAGCCCTATCAGAAGATGATTTCAAATTTACAAAATCCCCCAAAAACCTAGGGTTTCAATCTATGCATGGGTTCAATTCCAAAATATTTTCAAACGTTTATATATGATGAATTATGAATGGATTGGTTAATTAATGATGAATTATGGTGAATTTCTCCTATGAACCCATGTTTCCCCCAAAATACTAAATTGGATGTTTGTGGTTTGGGTTGATTAATCGTGAAAGTATGTTGAATTGTGTATGTCTATCTTGAATTAGGTATTGAATCATGTTAATTCCCTTATCTAATGTAGTATTGTAGATGTTTGGGTTGAGATTGATTCATAGACTTGGAGGCCAATTTCATGAAGGATCTATGTATGATCATGATATGAAGTATATGTGTGTGATCCTAATGAAAGCATTCTGATCATTTTTAGAATGTAATTGTGTTATTATCGAAAACATATTCTCAATTAACACTTGTGAATGATGATGATAGTATGTGAAGGGTCTCTATAATGTGATGTTACATCTTGAATAGGTAGGCTTAGGGAATCCTCTTCTTGTATAAATGAAAGTAATGTGGATTGATGTATCTTTAATTGGTAGGCTTAAGGCATATTTTTCTTGTATTGAAGAATGTGATCTTGATTGAAGTACCTTGAATTGGTAGGCTTAGACATCCTCTTCTTGTGTAATGCATGTTTCTTGACTCTATGAATATGAATCTATAGGCCAATGGAATTCCTTTAATAAATGATTAATGAATGTGTTCTAAGGCTATGTCTTTAATCAATAGGCTTATGGCATTCCTTTCATAATGAGCCAATGAACTAATGTAATGATGACTCTTGAATCGAAAGGCTTATGGCATTCCTTTCCTAAAAAGTTAATGACTGATGTAATGATGAATATTTAAACGATAGGCTTATGGCGTTCCTTTCATGAGGATTCAATGAGCTATATTAATAATGTAGCATGAATCGATAGGCTTATGGAGTTCCTTTCATGTGCAATAATGTACCTTGGGTCAATAGGCCAATGTCATTCCTCTCAAGTACAATAATGTTAATGTGAATAAACTACACTATGGGGATGGAGGCTAAGCATCGAGTGGATATGGTAAGATGGAAACTCTCCCAACGTTAGGTTAGGGTTCCAATGAACATTTTTCCTATCCCATAACTACGTGCCTACATAGGATATTAGCGACTGGATCCACGTAAGCTAAAATGTTATTAGTTCTACCTTAGGTAAGTAGGACACCTTCATTTGGTGTGGGGTTACATGACACTAGATTACATGTCAAGATCACATGATCTATGTCGGTTAAACGCTTATTCCCATCATGTAATATGTGAACTATGGTTGCTTGAGAGGTTCTATGAAGTGTGGATGGTAATATGGGATGCCATCCATGCATTGCACGAGTAGGATTTGAGAGGGCTATGGTGAGTTCTCATAATTCTTAATGACTAATGATGAATATTCTCTTAATAAAGCTAATGAAGAATGTTGACTTAAATGCTTAATGTAATGATGCATGCTTTACTTGGATTGTATTATGAGTTACTTTCCTTGTCATGACTTATGAAATGTTTATGTTCCTTATGTATGAGTATTGTCTAAAGGTGAAAAGGAGGAATGGTAAGTTCACTTTTGGTGGCCTCAAAGTGGTACTTAGTATGGATGGTGGTATGGGACGTTATTCATACATTGCACAAGTATAGCTTAAGGTTACTTAAGGTGAAGGCTTTAATGTGATGGAATGGCTTATATGTTGATTATGTTTTGAAATGGCTTATATGTTGATTATGTTCTAATATGATGAAATGACTTGTATGTTGAATGTGATTGTATCCTATGGCTTTTTTCTTTTGTTCATGATGTTTTCTCAACAATTGGCATATGCATGGTTTTCAACCAAAAATGTCCCTTCTAAGCATGGTTTTTGCATGGATATCATAACCAAAAGTGTAGGGTTTTGGGATTTGATGTCCTATACTTGGAAGATGGGTTTCTAAGGAGAATGAAGTTGAAGATTTGGTGAGTCCTCATAGTTTCGAGGACAAACCCACTACTTTCCCTTTATGTCTTGTACTTTATGTTTAGAGCTTTTGTATGGGCTAAGTCCCAAAGTTTTATTCAAAGTATTGTAGATGGTTTGAGACAAAGTTTAGAAAGACTTCCGCTTGCTTTTATGAAAAATGACTTCGATTGTAAAGGAAAGTTTTAAATTCTGCACTATTTTCCTATGCTCTTATGTTTATGAATTATATGAGGGTTGTATGAGTGTTTTCGGAGTCTTGTACACCGTGTTACTTCCGGGGTGTATGCTCGGGTCGTGACAAACATGATCATCAAAACCTTTTAGACCTCATCAATGAACTCTTGATGATCTTCCTCAACCTTAGAACCTTGAAACTCCTGAGGATCCATCCTAGTAAAGTCCCTCAGTCGAGATGCCATTGTACCCTATTTAAATTTACAGGATCTAAAACCTCCTTATTGTGTTGGGCCGTGACAGCTTGAGCCAACACTTGAAAAACAACGATAAACTCCGCATCAGTTACTTGTTCGGCCAAAGGATCAACCAGAACTTGAGGAGCTTCTTGTTCCGCATTATCCCTCACATTCCTTATAGCATAAGCTCTTTGAGTAGCCATATCGTGTAGAGCATCATATAAGGATTACGATAGAGACCTTTTAGAATTAAACTCTATCGCACGACTTTAGAGTAATGAAAGAAGTGGAGTTTCCTAATCATCTTATAGCCTCTCATTCATAAATGTGGCGCGCTTCACACTCATGAACAAGACTCTAATTGACGTGGCTTATGAGACATCCTAGGACCATTCTAAACCTTATGCTCTGGTTACCAAGTTTGTCACAACCCAGGGGTACCCCTTAGATGTAACATGGCGTATCAGACCCCGAAAGACCTCATACAAGCCACTTAGCATTCAAAACATAGGAAATAGAACAATAGAAGTAAAACAATAGTCCAAGTCCAGTAGTTTTATAAAAGAAAATAAGAAGTCTAAAACACTTGTCTCAATAGCCATCTAGTACAATAGAATGAAATTGGGCGTAGCCCATACATCAGGTCATAAACTAGAAATAAGAATGAAAAATGAAACAATGGAGTCCGACTCGAAGCATGAGGACTCACCAAAGCTCGGGAATGTAAAAATCAGCCACGAAACAGAGAAACTTGAATGTCGGACCCTACATTTGGGGAAAAGTAGGCAATACTATGCGTTAGTACAAAACAATTCACCAATTATGATAGCTATACTTAAAACATTTAACTCATGCTAAAAGAGGACAATTCATGACATGTAATTGACCAAGCTAAAACATATATAAAAGGGTTAGAAAACATAAGTAAGAAAACCATGTCAATGCAAGCTAACATCATTAAAACATTTGAACACATATGAGACACTTCTTCAAATAACATTAGTTCATTATTAATGTGGAAAGTAATCTTAACCTAAATAGAGACCACGTGAGCTATAACATTGTCCCCCGGTGTCTCCCACACCAAAAGGGGTTGTCCTACTTGCCAAGGTAATGACCATAAACTTATAGTTTAGCTGGATCCACTAGCTAGTGTGTATCGACAATTATCCTATGGGGGCACTTAGATAAGGGATAAGGAGATTTCTTCTAGAAACCCGACCTCTACTAACGGGAGATCTTCCATGTCAATATCCTCTTGGTGCTACGCATATATCCCACGGAATAGTCATTTCATACTTGTTTTTATTATCCATAGAAGGGTACAACATCTTTCCAATCCAAGCTAAGTCATCATCCATGGAAAGGTATCATACAATAACCAATCCAAGCTAGGTTTAATTAAGATAGCTCTTAATCTTTTGTTCAATTAGGTGAGAAAACCTTTCAACCTTAGAATTCTTATTATGTGAGAAAACCTTTCCGATCTTTCTTTTATGTGTATATGAGATAAAACTTTGAATAACACATCAACATCATCATTATTGATACTTTACTCTCAAAGCATCCTTAAAACATTTGCATAAATCTCATAAGAATATGCATAGTTTGATAATTTACCTTTAAAGGTTCAAATCCCACTTTCAATCATCAACATTAATAAAACATGGGTTAGATATTGATTTCATCATAAATTCATGTAATCCTCTCAATACATGCTAGTTTTTATAAAGCTCTTCCTTTATAATCAAAATACCACATCATATGATCATAACATGAAAAACATGAGGATTACAAGGGTTCTTAGGCAAATCATCATAAAATCATAGTATTTCATCAATTCATTCATAAAAGATCACAATTGAATCATATAAATCAATAATGAACATAGCCATAACTAGATTTGGTAAATTCTAAATTTGAAAATAAAGGAATTTAGGATCTCCATGAATGGAAGGAATCCATGGAATAAAACTATCATACCTTGAATCCAATTTCTAATCTTCAATGGAGGAAATGAGGGCTTTCCTTCAAACCCTAGGTTGAACCCTTCTTCTTCTTCTTCAACTTTCTAGAAAGAGAAATATTTTTGAGAGGACAATTGATCTTTCTTTGTGATTTTGAAAAATGATTTCTATTGGGAAACTTTGGGGTTAAAATCACTTATATATGTGTCTTAGTGAAGAGTAAACCGACGTAGTATAGAGATAAAACAATTAGGAAAAGACCAAACTACACCTGAACTTAACTGCCAGATCACGACCCACGACAACCGATCGACGGACCATGGATAGAACGACGGTCCATCCTACACGGTCGTCAATGGTTGTTATAAAGTGACCCTTTTGTCATTGAACCAATGGCCTCAACCACGGACCGTGGTCCGACCAACTGCTCATTGGTCATGCCGTGGTTCTGGCCTACATAATTTTTTTTATGGAACCATCCACAAACCACACCTACGAACTGTGGTCTTATCCACGGGACGTGGGTGGCCCTCGTGAGTTGGCAACTAAAGGTCACTAAAAGTATTTCTTACCCTCTTTCACACCGGAGGTATTACAGGCAGATTTTGATGTTATTCTACGTATGGACTTGCTTCATGCCTGTTATATCTCTGTTAATTTTAGAACTCGAGTAGTTAAGTTTCAGTTTCCTAATGAGCCAGTTATTGAGTGAAGGAGTACTTCAACACTGTCTAAGGGTCATTTTATTTCGTACCTTAAGGCGAGAAACATAGTTACCAAGGAGTGCATCTATCATATAGTCCGAGTTAATCAATCTAGTGTTAAGACACCACGTATTTAGTCAGTTCTTGTTATTGGTGAGCTTCTAGAGGTCTTTCCATATGATCTTCTCAGAGTCTCAGCTGAAAGAGAATTAGACCTTGGTATAGATATTCTTCCTTATACTCTTCCTATCTCTATTCCGCCATATAGAATGTCTCCAACTGAGTTAAAAGAGTTAAAAATGCAATTGAAAGATCTTCTTGAAAAAGGTTTTATTCAACCGAGTGTCTGACCTTGGGGTCCTCCGGTCTTATTTGTATTGTACAAGGATGGTTCTCTTAGAATATGTATGGATTGCCGCTAATTGAACAAGGTTACTATCAAGAATAAGTATCATCTTTCGAGAATTGATGATCTCTTCGATCAATTTCACGATGCCATTTTTTTTCTAAGATAGACCTGAGATCGGGCTATCATCAGTTTAGAGTAAGAGAGTGATATTCCAAAGACAACTTTCATGACCTGATATAGTCATTATGTGTTTCTAGTCATGTTTTATCATTTGACTAATGCTCCTACATCGTTCATGAATCTTATGAATAAAGTGTTTTAGCCTTATTTTATAATGTTTGTTATCATATTCATTAATGACATTCTAATTTATTCGAGGAATGAGAAGGATCATGCTAGTCATCTCAGAATAGTTCTCCAAACTCTAAAGGACATGAAGTTATATGCAAAATTTTCGTAGTGAGAATTTTGTCTAGAGTCTGTTACATTCTTAGTCCACATTGTTTTTGCCGATGGGATTTGAATTGACACTCAGAAGATTGAGAAAGTGCAGAACTGGCCTAGACCGACATTTATAATAGATATTAGGAGTTTCTTGGGATTAGTGGGTTATTATAGAAGGTTTAGTGAGGGGTTCTCCTCTATTTCATCCCCGTTGACTAAGTTGACTTAGAAGACAATAAAGTATCAATATTCTAAAGATTGTGAGAAAAGCTTTCAGGAATTGAAAACTCGGTTGACTACTGCCCCGGTGTTCACCTTACCAGAAAGTATGCAAGGTATTGTTGTGTATTGTGATGCGTCCAGAGTTGGACTGGGTTGTGTATTGATGCAGAATGGGAAAGTTATAACTTATTCCTCCAGACAGTTTAAGATTCACGAAACAAGTTACCAAACCCATGATTTAGAGTTGGCTTCTATATTGTTTTCTTTGAAAATATGGCGTCACTATCTTGATGGTGCTCATGTAGATGTGTTCACTGATCACAAGAGTCTTTAGTATGTATTATGTCAGAAAGATCTTAATCTCAAACAAAGGAGGTGGTTGGAGCTACTCAACGATTATGACATGAATATTTTCTAACACCCAAGTAACGCTAATGATGTTGCAGATGCTTTGAGCAGGTTATCAATGTGCAGTACTTCCCATGTTGAGGAAGACAAGAATGAATTAGCTAAAGATGTGCACAGACTTGCATGATTAGGAGTTAGGTTAATGGATTCCAATGAAGGAGTAGAAGTGGTGATGAATAGGTTTGAATCATCGCAAGTGTCCTAAGTAAAACAAAAACAACCCCAAGACCCTATTTTGCTTAAATTGAAGGCAAATTTTCATAAGCAAAAAGTGATAGCTTTTGAACAAGGGAGGGAAGGTGTATCGAGATATCAAGGTAGATTGTATTTGCCAAGGGTGGATGAAATCTAAGAGAGCATCGTGGAGGAAGCTCATAGCTCCAGCTACTCTATCCATCCATGTTCCACCTAGATGTATCGTTACTTGAGAGAATTATATTGGTGGAGTATCCTGATGAAGTGTATCGCCAAGTTATATAATCAAGAGGTAGTTAGACTTCATAGAGTTCCCGTTTCCATCACTTCAGATAGAGGTGTGAAATTCACCACACAATTTTGGAAGTCTTACGAGAAAGGTTTGGGTTCGGAGTTGAATTTGAGTATTGCATTCCACTCACAGACTGATGGTCAAGCATAGCGTACAATTCATACTCTAGAGGATATGTTGAGGGTTGGTCTGATCAATTTCAAGGGTAATTGGGATGATCACGTATCTCTCATTTAGTTTGCTTACAACAACAATTATCACTATAGCATCCAGATTGCTCCATATGAGGCTCTTTATGGGAGAAGATGTAGATCTCCTATTGGCTGGTTTGAGGTTGTTGAAGCGTCGCTAATAGGAACAGACTTGGTTCATCAAGCTATGGAGAAAGTGAAGATTGTCTAAGATAGGTTGAAAGCAACGCAGAGTCGTCAGAAATCCTATCAGGATGTTAAGAGAAGAGAATTGGAGTTTCAGGTGAGCGAATAGGTTTATTTGAAGGTTTCACCCATGAAGAGTGTGACGAGGTTTGACAATTAGGGGAAGCTTAGTCTCTAGTATATTGTTCCTTACTGGATATCCTAGAGAATTTGTGTTGTAGCTTTTGAGTTTGAGCTACCTATAGAGTTAGCAGCAGTCACTGCCACTATGTTTCCTTTACTAGGAATTGAACTTAGGAAATGCACTTATTGATATTAATCTCCAGTATCAGATTTCATGCTGAAGAATATTGAATCAAACAGCCTTACATACCTTATCTTCTGATCAATACAACTATCACGATTCAGCCTCCCCTTTTAGGTTTTAATCCACAATATAAGTCATGTTAAATTTAAAGTAGCACTTACCACACCGTGAGCCTCGTAAAACAGTAGCTAACTTAGAGGAATAATGAGCCCATATAGCCCTTATAACAATGTGTATCACCACACCCTCCTTCTCTACCCAATACATACATTATATATCCTTTTCCAAGATTACCCAAACTGCACCAACAACAATACACATAAAACAGACTCTAGTATTCTTTATCATACAACCAATTATTGAACTCACCACCCGCTTGAGTTCTTTATGACAGTACACCCATAATTCCTCACTCAAACTCATACATAAGGAGGAAGAAAATGGAGCAGTCACCTTACCTCAATTTTTGCAACTTCTCCTTATAACTTGAATTCCTCTAGAACTTCAACTTCCCTTTACACTTAAACCAAAGAAGAAGAGAGAAGTATCTTAATAACCAAGGAAGTGAGCAGTAGATTCTGGAAATATTATGTCTTTATACCTATACTTGAGCATGAATAAGATGTTTTCCTAATCATCCATGGGAGAATTAAGCTAAATCCATAAGTGTTTTCACTTACCTTGTCTTGCAGAGATGAGGGTTTCTTCCAGAACCCAATAAGAACTTTAAGGCTGTTGTTTAATCATTAAGAGAAATGAGAGAGAAAGCGTTGAGAATAATCCTCAATAATGTGTGTTAAAATGAGTGAGAATAGGAGACAATATATCTTTATATTGACCTTTCTTCACCTTTAAGAATATCCACTAGAAAGCTTCATTTTCAGCCACTAATTGGTCAAGTAGGTGATGCACCTACTTATGTATATCAAGCAGCTCAAAAGGTCAAACTAGGTGATGCATGTACTAACTTTCACTTGGGCTTAAATATATTGGGCCTTGGCAGATTCGGCTGCTGGGCTTTAATTTTATTTTCTTTTATTTAACATAGTTTGGGCCTCAAGTGAGTCCATTAGCATAGGCCCAAATTTGATCCTTAAACCTTGGCCTTTTTAACTAGATCCATATAGCTCAAGTAGGTGATGCACCTACTTGGTTCTTTGGACTGGTCAATAAGTGAAAGTAGGTGGTGCACCTATTTGTCACCTACTAGCTTAGTTATGTCAAGCAAGCAACTCACCTATTTTATTCCATTATCTAATTATTAATATCTTTTTCTCTAACTCATCACTTAACTTTCAACTTTAAGCTCAATTACCACCTTCCCGTCTCGAGTTTAAATACTTCCATTGGAGTTATAATTTGCAGTACACATGCTGCAATGTGCAACACATCACATCACCTTCCGAGCTAGTTTAAACCAACGCTAATCGTATAAGAAACATGGTCTGTCACCTATACTATAAGGCTATGTCAAGTATCACAAGAATAGAATAAGTATATGCATAATACAGGTTGTTACAATCTCCCACTTCCATTCTGGGATCTCTATATTCTGAGCCATACCATTGTGCCTCTGGTGCTCTACCTTAACTTGTTGAAAATTTGGGCACTTAGTAATAAACTCTGTAATACCTTTTTTCATACTACTCCACCAATAAACCTCTCTTGAATCATGATACATGTTTGTGGAACCCGGATGGATAGAACATCTGGACCTATGAGCTTCCTCCATGATCCTCTCTCAGATTTTATCAACCCTTGGCACACACAATCTTCCTTGATACCTCAATACACCATCTCCACCTTGTTTGAAAGCCATCACTTTTTGATTATGAACATTTCCCTTCAATTCAAAAAAAAAGGATCTTAGTCTTGTCTCTCGTTTACTTCAGACACTAGCGATGATTCAACTCCATTCATCACAACCAGTTCTCTGTCGTTTGAATCCATTAAAGAAACTCGCAATCGCGCAAGTCTGTGCATATCTTTAGCTAAATATTTCTTGTCTTCCTTAAAATGGGTAGTACTACCCATAGACAATCTGCTCAAGGCATTAGCAACAACATAAGCCTTACCTGGGTCATAGAGAATACTCATGTCATAATCCTTGAGTAACTCCAACCACCTCCTCTATTTGAGATTAAGCTTTTTCTGAATAAACTCATACTGAAGGCTCTTGTGATCGGTGAACACATCCATATGAACACCATAAAGATAGTGACGCTATATTTTCAAAGGAAATACTACGGCTGCCAACTCTAGATCATGGGTTGGGTAATTATTCTCGTGAACCTTAAGTTGTTTGGAGGCATAAGCTATAACCTTGCCATTCTGCACTAACACACAACCCAAACAGACTGTGGACGCATCACAATATACCATAAAACCTTATGTACATTGTGGTAAGGTTAATACTGCGCAGTAGTCAAACATTTTTTTAATTCCTGAAAGCTTTTTTCACAAGCTTCAGACCACTGAAATTTAACTATTTTCTAAGTCAACTTGGTCAAAGGAGATGAAATATATGAGAACCCTTCGATGAACCTTCTATAATAGCAAGTCAATCCCAAGAAACTCCTAATGTCGGTTAGAGACGTGGGTCTATGGAATTTATACACTCCCTCTATTTTTTTAGTGTCAAATCAAATTCCCTAACCGAAAACAATATGGCCTAAGAATGCTACAAACTCAACCAAAAATTCACACTTAGAAAACTTAGCATATGAGTCCCTATCCTTGAGAGTTTGAAGGACTATTCTAATATGACTAGGATGACCTTCCTCGTTCCTCGAATAGATTATAATGTCATCAACGAATACTATAACAAGCATATCGAAATAAGGCTTGAATACTTTGTTCATATGGTCAATAAATGTTGTCAGAGTATTGGTCAAACCAAAGGAAATAACGAGGGACTCATAATGATCATAGCGGGTCCTGAAAGTTGTCTTAGATATATCACTTTCTCTTATTCTCAACAGATGGTAGCCGGATCTAAGGTCTATCATATCAAAACAAGTGGCACCCTGAAGTTGATTGAAAAGATCATCAATTCTCAAAATAGGATACTTGTTCTTAATAGTAAACTTCTTCAACTGACAGTAATCTATACACATTCTAAAATAATCATTTTTTTTTCTCACAAATAAGACCGGAGCGCCCCAAGGTAAGACACTTGGTCTAATAAAACCTTTCTCAAGATCTTTCAACTGTTCTCTTAACTCTTTCAACTCTACTGGAGGCATTCTATTTGGCATAATAGAGATAGGACGAGTATCGGGAAGAATATTTGTACTGACATCTATTTCTCTCTCTTGAGGGACTCCGGGAAGGTCATCAGGAAAGACCTTAGGAAAACTCACTCCAACCTGGAACTGACTGAATAAGAGGTGTCTCAACACTAGAGTCATTAACTCGAACCAAGTGATAGACACAACCCTTTGGAACTAACTTTCTCGCCTTAAGGTATGAAATAAAACAACCCTTCGGCACTACTGAACTACTCCTCCACTCTATAACTGGCTCATTCAGAAACTGAAACTTAATGACTTGAGTTCTACAATCTACTGAGGCATAACAGGCAAAAAGCCAGTGCATACCTAGAAAGATATCAAAATCATGCATGTCTTACTCAACTAAATCAACCATGGTGCTTTTGTGATTGATGGAAATAGTACAATCAAGATAGACTCTCTCATCTAGAATAGACTCACCATTAAGTGTAGAAACATTGTAGGGCTTAAGAAGCTGCTTAGGAAGAATATCAAAATTCATGACAATATAAGGAGTCATAAAAGATAGACTCGCTCCTAGATCTAGCAAAGCATAAACATCAAAAGTAAAGACTTTGTTCATACTTGTGACAACATCTGGTGAATACTCTTGTTTTTGGCTATTAGTGATAGCATATAAATGGTTTGCCTCTCCGTCGGTCCCTGAAGTAGCTCCTCTAGGTGTAGCTATGTCTGGTGGAGTAATTTAAGAAGCCTGGTCTCTATATTGCCCCTATTTCCACAGTCCACATGTTCTTAGGACACTCTTCCATGAAGTTACCCTCTTGACCACACTTGAAACAACCAGTGGAGCCCTCACAACACGTTCCTCGGTGGTTCCTACCACTCTTAGCACATGTAGGACCCCAGTTACTTCCTTCTGCCACACTACCTTGAGACTGTGCATGTCTAGCTCTGAATGTCTGTGAATTTTGATTATTGAACTCACCTCTATTCCTTGGTGCAGGTGCACTGGCATATGATGGAGTAGGCCCCTTTTGCTTATGTTGGAAAGAAGACCGGTTTGCATTACTCATCTGCTGCCCGAACCCATTTCCTGTCTTAGCTCTCTTGTTCCGAAACTCCTTTCTATCTCTCAGTTTCTCTTCCTAAATCTACTGCACATGGATCATCACCCTTGCTCTTTCCATATCTCCTATCAGCATAGCTGCCTTGCCCTCTTTGCTCGATAGACAAGACAATGCAACAACGAATAAACTCATCTTCCTCCTCATGTCAGCAACCATCTCTGAAGCATAACGAGAAAGTTGGGTGAACTTAAGCCCATACTTGTGCATGCTCATAGATTCCTACTTAAGAGTAAAGAATTCTCGTACATTTGCTGCGCTCAGTTCCCAGGGAAAGAAACGCCCCAAGAACGTCTCCTCAAACATAGCCCAACTCATAAGTGGTGCACCCTCAGCTCTATTTTTCTTCCATTGATCAAACCAGACTCTAGCAAGACCCTTCAATTGGTATGCAGCTAGTTCCACTCTCTTGGCATCAACAACATCCATAACATCAAAAACCTTTCAAAGTATCCTAAACATAGTTTTATGGATCCTCAGTGACACTTGTACTTGCGATGCTTGGAGGATTCATCCTTAGGAACTCACTGATTCTAGACGTATCAGCCATATCCGGTCGAAAACGGATTTGTTTCCCAACTTAGTTGGTCACAGCTTGACTCAACATTCAGATAGCTTCCCGAATTTTAGCATTAGTTACCTCTCTTTGGGATTGCACTTCTGGTGCATTAGGTAACCCTTATTACTCAATGTTCCTCTTGGCGGAACGACCTCAGAAAACTCTTTGTGGAGACATGATCTGAAAGAGACCCGCAAACACGAGATAGAAAAAAACTTTCATAGAGACAAACTCTATCGCATGAAATTTGTCTGAAAGAAGTGAGATGGTTCCTAAATGTTACAGCCTCATAATTATAGATGTGGTGTGCTTCACACCAATAACTAGGACTCTACAGACATGATTCATAGACTTTGTAAAAATACTAAACTTTGTGCTCTGATACCAAGTTTTTCACGCCCCGAGCCTATACCCTGGGCGGGACAGGCAGTCGAGAACTATTGATAGCCCAAGCGAACCCTTGGCTTGGCTTACTGGGCAGAAGACTTTACTCGATAATAACTAGGATGTTGTAAAGAAACATTCAACTTTCCATTAAGGCAACTCAAGTCTTATAATCAAAACAACTGAAATGCATAAGACTAATGAACTATTAATGTCTAACTGTCTATAAAGCTTCTAATACTATGAGGGTTGTTAGGTTTTAGCTATTAAAATATCATGTTGTATTATTGTTTTTGCCCAGATTCATGCATAACCTCAGAACCCTAGCTATGTAGTTCTCTTAGTTTAGGAATTACACATGCTAGGTCAGTAAACACTACAATATAATGGTCACTAGGGATGAGAAATGTGGTCCCAAAAGGTCTAATTCTGGTCTTTGTATGTCACTTTCAATGAGAAATATTTGGTCGTCAACCGTCCTTATATGCTCCATCGCTAAAGATCAATAGGGACGAGATTTAGGTGCCGGTCCTTAAAAATATTTTGTGACCGGATAATGTTCTAGTCTTTAAAATTCATTTAGGGACCACACTTCTTGGCCTTAAATACAACAATTAATTGGAGCCATAAAATTTTAAGGACTCAAACATTGTTGGTTCCTAAAGTTGTATTTAAAAATTATTTATTTATTATTTGATATTAAGGATGATTTATGGCCAGAAAACGTGGTACATAAATAACACCTAATTTTTCCTCCCATGGCACTCTTAGATAATATAGATAACTTAATGCATCTAGATAATTTAAATTGAAAGTATTTATTAACATCCCACAAACAATACTGTTCACATAAATATAGTGACAAGACTATTAGACAACTCATTCACCAAAACAACTAACATGTGTAAGTATTTAATATAGTGTATTGCCAAACAATTCTTACAAATAGATAATTAATTTGTCAATTTTTTCGAAGTATTCCAACTTGCATCTTGTCTTGTAAACCCTTGTCTCCAAATCCTATAAAACGTACAAAATAAATTTGTTTTAAAAAAAAAATTATGTGCACAACAAAATCACACAATATATTTTATTATTGATAAGAAAAAAGAAATTATGTGCAAACCAAACACTTCAAAGTCATTGAAAATATTGTTAGAAGGTTATGTTCTCTTTGGAGAATCCCTTGCTATGCTTGGATAAGGAACCAAAAAACTTACTCACAAGAGAACTCATAAAGTATGTCTTTTAAGTCTTCTTTTCTCACAAATCCATTAAGATGGTCCTACTCATGAGAAATCAAAACTAGGAACATAAAAAAAAAGGAATACCTTATATAAAAACATGAGTATGCACAGAACATTGGTGTTCATGTCCAATAACTAAGGTCAAAATGATGTTCATCCTCAAAAATAAAATCCAAACTTCATGTAGTTTCATAATAGTAATTAACAATATTAGGGAATCATTATTTAAATTCTTATCGTTTGGACCCCGTTCACATAATTGATAGCTGCAAAATAGATGCTTATTAATGATCGATTGTGCTGGGATATAGTCAATCAACTTCTTATCTTGCATAATAGATGCCCCAATTTCAAGTGAGCACCTGGCAATCAATCATTTGAAAATTTACTGCTAAAACTGTACCAACAATACAACAACAACAAACCTAGTATAATCACACAAGTATAGTCTAGAGAGTGTGGTGTTGTTAAGTGAAACAATGATATCAGGAAGAAGAATTCTGATAATTATATTGCTTTCAAGGTAACGACAACAGATCCAAAGAAATATTATGTAAAGACCAACACATGAATATTGTCATGCGTTACTCTTCCAGCGATATCATAATTACTATGCAACCATAGAAAGAGGTTGCATCAGTCATACAATGCAAGGATAAATTACTGCTTTAAAGTGTTACTGCAAGCCCTAGAACTACTGCAAAAGACATTACTCCCGATATGTTCAATAAGGAGTCAGGGAATTATGTAGAGGACTGCAAGTTGAAAGTGATATGTGTTCCACCTCAAGTGCCACTGCCCATAAGGGAGGAGTCTGAGGAATGTTCTTCTCTTAGGGCTTTAGTATCCAAAATTAGAACTGTAAACACATCCGAGCTTAATAGTATTCAAGGTCATATAATTTACAATAAGACAACTCGTTGGAGACAAAGGCACTAATTTGAAAACTTACACAGGAGAAAATTTCTTTTATGCAGCAAAAAACCAAGCTTCAGCAAGAATTGAATCTTTTTAGAAAGGAACATAACTGAAGTCGTGGAGGTATCCCATCTATATATTTCTCATCATTGCATTACTGGACATCCTTATGGGCTATTTTCTCAACGAAACATAATCTTTACACATTCTTTTTATATTTTCAATGCTCCAGTTGTTTTAAAAATTTCAGAACCTTAAGTCAGTTAGTTGTATGTTTGACTTAAATGTGTACAAGTTAGTTTCATTATTTTTGTAATGGTCTTGTGCTTCATGCAATCATCATATAACAAACTAGTTTCACATACTACTATTGGAAACTCGAGAACACAACATTAGTGTATTGATCAAGTATATTCCTAAGTTATGAATACAACCAAGTGTTGGATATTATTGACAAGTCATTGTTGTAGATTGATTTTATTGACATGACGAATTAGTTGGATTCGAAAAAAAGACAAGAATTTTAAAAAATAGGAATACACTAGTAGCACTAACTTGTCCCTTGGCAATGCCTTGTTAATTTCCCGTCTTCCTCTGTTTCCTGATACCAGTCATTTATCTTAGCAGCAGGTACTCCAATAACTCTATTGGAATTTCTTTGGTTTTTTCCTCCTCATATTTCTCTTTACCACGCTCCTCCTCTTCTTGCTATTCACATTCATCCTCGTATTCATTCATATATTTATACTCCTGATAATCCAAAATGAACACAATGAAATTGTCAAATCCAAATAGAAGATGAAAATTTCAAAAGAACAATAGAGATCTTAAATAACATCTTTGTTTGTGAACTAATTTTATTTCATAAATAATGTCCTGATGTAGTTAAAAACCAATCAGAATTCAATGATTTTAAGAAATAAATTAGTCCAATGCAGAATAGTTAAGAGCAGTATTCTTGCTCTTGTCCAATGCATCAACCTTTGCCCCAACATCAATAAGGAGTTGTGCACAATTCACTTGAAATAAACAAAATAAAGAACCTCTTTATCTCTGAAAAAATTTGATGACACATTGGCTTAATTCAATGTTAATATACTCTCAAATAACACGTAATCAACCTTAAACCTCCTATCTCGACAATATGGAAATTTCCTTAAGCGAGGATGTTGAAATTTTTTCATTTCTTTTTTTCCTTATTGATGAGTGCTGGTAAAATGATACTATTATTGTGTCCCTCACCCCAAATAGAAAAAGTATATAATGTGTATTATTAATAAGGTAAAAGTAAACAGGAAGAAGTATATAATGATTTCCTAGCTCTGAATATGAAGCAAAAAGAGTGCTTACCAAAACAATTTTCTTAGGAAAAGAAACAATATATCATAACGTTATATCAAACCCATGCCATCAAGTGTGGTTAAACACCATTAGAGTTGTATAAATTTGGCAAAACTGTTGTTATTCAGACTAAATTGCTAACGCTAAACAAGCTGAAAAGAAACTATACCATCAAATTAAAAAATGTTTGAGCATTAGATTTCATCAGGGTAAATAGACATTTTCAAAATAATAAAAATGGTTAGAATTAAACAAAACGTAAAATATAAAAGAGTTTCAAAGTACACAAATTCTGAGGGAGAAGTAATTGGTGCTTTTAGAAAGAAGTAATTATTGAAAGAAAGCTTCAGAACTCTGATTGATCAATAAGAAAGCCAAAAAGGATCACCTAGAAATGTGCATACATGAATATACTGAAGGTCCTATATGAACATCATATCGATCAACTTCTTAGCTCGCCATATCCACAACCAAAATGCAATGTTGTCCTTCGTTCTGAATATTCTTCATCTTTGTCAGCACTAGCAGCTACTGTAGCCTTCAAGCCCGAAACTCCAATTACACCAATTATGTATTTAGATGGACAATACTGTAAGTCTGAAATGTGATCATGGGTATAATTTGATTTTAGGGTAAAGGAAAATATAGGCATAGGCATATTGACACAAATTGGCTTTCTGATATAAGAAAAAATGAAATGGATTGTTCATAATAAAAGCAAAGAGAAAAATAAGTAAATGTGTAATTCACCAAAGTGCACTTATAATGTTCACATCAAAAGGATCATAAGTGTAATTAAGGAACACATCTTGTAAGCATGAAGTTGACAAAAGGGTAATTTCAGACTAGAAGGGGAAGGAGTTTCGAACAAGTTAAAGGTTTCTGAACAAAATCGCTAAATAGAACTACCACATACCTACGTTTAAGCCCCAACAACAAAAGGAAGTTGACTTTAAAAAGCACCTCTACATCACCAACACTAGCACAATGATGAACAACAAATTCATCTTCATTTATCTCTTTTGTTTCATCTAGCCCAGGTCTAATTTTTGTTGTTTTCCCATTCAATGCGGAATTCATGGTAAAATGTAATAATACTTATTGTAATATTCTTCTGATAGTTGTCTTAATTTGACTATTTCTTTAATAGTATTTGTGATGTATACTAGATGCAACATATCTTGGGTTCTTATGTACATATGTAAATTATTTTCCATTAATTCTTCTAATAGTTTTATGTCTTTCATAACTTCTGTCCAATATTGTAAATATTCGTAGTTCATTTTAATCTGAATTTATTTCTAAATCATATAATTCTATTCTTTCAAGGTCTAAATTATGTAGGTCTATTTCATACCATTGTTGGTCTAATATAGAATGTTATGATTTAGAAATAAATTGAGATTAAAATGAACTACGAATAATTACAATATTGGACAGAAGCTATGAAAGACATAAAACTATTAGAAGAATTAATGGAAAATAATTTACATATGTATCTAAGAACCCAAGATATTTTGTATCTTGAATACATCACAAATAATATTAAAGAAATAGTCAAATTAAGAAAACTATCAGAAGAATATTACAATAAGTTTTATTACATTTTACCATGAATTTCGCACCCCCAAAAAATGTGGTATGCACCCCCAAAGAATGGTATCAGAGTTATGGATGAAAAGAAACATAATAAAAAACATACTAGTAGAAAGTTAAGAAATATAAGAAGAAAATTAAACAAATTATATCCAGAATATAAACAACTCAATATCACAAAAATTGATGACGACAAATTAAATCAATTAATAGATAACATATCTAAAACAGAATATAAATATATTCAATATTTAAAGATACAATGAATAACGAGAATAATGAATATAGACAAAAACTTACTGAAATATTTATAGCAAAAAGACAAGAATTAAGACATAGGCAAAACAGACTTAACAGTAATATATTTGCAGAATTTGTAAAAAATCTATAGTAGCACATAGAAAAACTATTTTATATCTAAAAATACAAATAGAAAACTTAGAATATAAACTACAACACAATTTATAAGTGAATAAAGAAGAATACGCAATAGATGA
>JAJONS010063459.1:0-14962 GCA_029582315.1 Solanum tarnii x Solanum tuberosum
AATGTTTTCTTGGTAAAGAAAGTTTTAAATTCCTTATGGTTTTAGTGTCTATGCGATGAATGAATGCTAAGAGGCTTGTATTAGACCTCTTTGAGGTCGAGTACGCCGGTTACGACTAGGGGGTGCTCCCGGGTCGTGACACTTACCTTGAATGACGAGTGAGTCATGAGTTGGGTCATGCCGCGACGTTAAATCAGGCGCTACACGGGAGGTAACCCGTGACCCCTTGTAATAGATAGGATTTCTATTTTTCCATTTTGTTATTTCAATTCATAGGAATCAAAAAAGAAAAAAAAATTGAACTGTTGGTTCTTGGAATAAAATGAAATGAGGGGAAACTTGAGAAGTAAGTAAGTCATGTGTGACAGAAATGTGAGAGAGGGCTGATAAATGAAGGAAAGGATGATGATGTCTTAAAAATGCAAAGTGCTTAGGTAAGTGTAAGTCACTACTATATACTTATTCCTACCCATCCTTTAGCTGACATTACAACCTAGAAAAGTCCTTTTTTATTCTTTGCAAAGCACACTTAATTAGTGGAGATGTACATAATGGGCAAGCTTATGGTTCTCAATACATGCATGTGTGATTTCCTTTTTGAGTGTGAGCGTTCTATGTTTGTTAAAGTCCTTAAATTATATTCAATTTGTTGAGTTGAGTGTGCGGACTATTCTTTTGAGCGAGGGGAACTTGTTGTATAAAAGATAGGTGATATTTAATGGTGAACATGAAATTTAATGCTTTGGTTGAAAAAAGTTGTCGAGTCAGTACTTAAGTTATTTGATGTATGAAAGTGGTCAAGTCCAAATGTTTAAAAAACTCAAGGATGCAGTAACTGATCTTAGGAGTATTTATATGCCTAAGAACCAAAAGCACCTGCATTTTTGGTCATGGTCGGAATCATTTTCTATTAAGTGATAGTAGTGTCGAGTCATTTGAATTCATTTATACTAACCAACATGATTCGTTGTGTAGGTGAGCTTAAATGAAGGAACGAGCACTGAAACAGGCATTGGGAAGCAAGAAAGGATCCAAGTCATAAAGAAGCAAGGATGAACAAAAAAAAATAAAGATCAAGGAAGGTTTGTATTCTCTCTACATCGCAGAGAGGGATTTTAGATTTTGTTTGTGAAATAGAATTTGAGATAGAACGGTCCGTATTGTGCCCACATCACGAAGGAGAGAAGATTTCCACAAACTAGATTTTAAAAGGCCTTCCGCGTCGCTCCCCCAGCTGCCAGATTTTGTCGTTTAGATTTAATTATAAATAGACTCATATTTTATTTTATTATTTATTGTTTTTCTAGGTTTTGAAGAACAACGATTTGGAGAGCTTTTTCATCTGTTCTTATGGTTCATTCCTAAACTCTTTTATTTTCGATCTCTTTATGTTATTCAAATATTGCATAATCGAGATTCTTGATATGAGTAGCTAATTTCCCTAGTTCTAGGGTTGTGGCTACTAGATGATTGTATTCTATTGAAGTTTAATGGATTGAAATTAATTATCATATGAATAACTCTTGTGTTCTTGTTTTTCGTATTTCATGCTTGATCACCACTGAAATAAACATCTTGTCTGAATTAAACTCGGGAGAGGGATAAGAGAATAGAACGTGGGGCATGAGGAGCATGATTTTCTCTTAATAATGAGAGTTAATTTGAATCTAAGATAGGGATATACCTAGAGATCGTGCTTGGTTATTAGACAGGAAGAAATTATAATGCTCGGTAATTGGTCCAGCCTATACCCGCTCAACGATGTAGTTAGGATGCCATTTATCGTAGGCGATTAGCGGTCGGGAGACCATAATCATATATTTAACTGTGTGATCATTGATTCAACAGTTAATAAATGTCCATTTAACAAGATAGTATGCATGAATCCTTAAGTGAGTTGCAGCCCTGGACTTCACCCAATCATTGTTCAAACCCTTTTGGAATTGAATCGCTTTAGTTAAACTCTTAATTAGATTTTAGATTATGAAAACATTCACTTCTTTACTCTTGATAGGACTTGTTTTTAATTGAAAGTATTGGTAGATCGAATTGTTTTAATATTGAGTCCTTGTGGGTACGATACCCGGCTCTTAATAAGAGCCACTTTAATACTTGAAGAACCATGTACACTTGTGATGAGTTCACAATTTGGACTAATTTAGGGCTTTGTTTTAATAGATTTAGTGTCCTCAAATGCTTATTCTGTGCCAATAACTAATGTAAATCCTTGATTTTCAGGTATTTGGATTGAGGAACAAAGCATGGACACTAATGAGCAAAAAAAGAATAAGGAAGCTAAAAGAACGAAGAAAAGCAGGCCAGGTGATCGCCTAACCCATTCGGCGAGTCACCGAGTGTCCATGATCTCACCTAAAGTTCCAGCGTGCCAAGCCATAAAGGAGAAAATCAAGTCGGCGATAGAAAGGAGCAGTCGGCAAGTCACCAAACGATTCCACGATGCAGTGCTAGATCGCCCAAAGTTACAGAACTTAAAGATGTTGAAGGCCAAAGCAAAAAGGCGATGGAATTGACCAAAAGGCGGATCGCCGAGTGGATCGCTGATCCCGACTTATTGCACCGAATGGTCCTTCGCAGCACATTTTTGGAGACTATAAATACATTTTTAAATTCTTAGTTTAGAATCTATCTAGTTTTCATTTGGTATCAAATTTTATTCTAAACATTCATTAGAGTAATTTTTGAGTTAGAACAGAGTATTGACATAATATTTTCTTTAGATTTAAAGATTTCCATTTTTAGAGATTGGAAGTGGGTCTTTGAGATTCTTCAACCTTGACCATTGTACAGATAAAATTAATCTTACCCAGTTGATGGAAACACAATTTGATAATGATTTCTATCTTTTTATGATGTCTAGCTAAAACCCTAATTCTTGGGGTGTAAGGTGTGATTATGTGATTATGGGTTGATTTAGCTGCTGGGTATTGTTAATTTATAGTGTAAATGTTGTTTAAAAGTGATTTCATTAGGTAATTATGGCTCAATCTGCAGGGCTGTAGTTGCAAATACATCTCTACCGTCGTGTTTTTTACTTGCTCGAGAGAGAGGTTTTAAAACCAAGATTATTGATTTGATGGTCTGTGAGTATTGAGTTGTCATGGGTTCAGCTTGAGAGAGTGAATCATAAACCCTTTTCTCACATTCAGTTCGAGCAAGTGAATGGACTAAAGCAAAGGCTGTTCTTAATTGTTGCTTATTGGTGTTCGAGAGAAACCAATTTGATTCATGGTAAATTGTTCGAGAGAAAGTTTATCCCAACTAAAGTCTAGCTTATTTACTGATTTACAACTATTTACTATTAATTGCAATTACCTATTTGTTTACCTTAGACCATATATGATCACATCCTAAGAACCCGTCTCCTGACTTGTTTACTCGTGTTATTTGTTGTTGTAGTTGATAATTACAATCAAACCCCTCTGTTATTTGACACTTTTGTCACCCTAAACTTGAACCATGATTTTATTCGTAAATGTTTTTGCCTATGATTGACTTGAACATATTTATACTTGGCTCTTGATTCTCAAGCACGTACCACTCAATGTGGGAACGATCCCAACCCAATTGGTTGGGTTATATACTTTCTAATGATCGTTGACTCTTAGAACTAGATTCAGAGTCGTTGAAATGTTATTAATCAGAGTGGAGTCGCTGCTGGGGAATGTTGTTACTTGAGAATCTTTAGTTAAGTTGAATTTTGTTTTTGTTAGTCATAGTTGAACTTACTTAATTTTAGTTTTGTTTTGCTTGTTTGTGTTTTGAAACAGGAAGTATGAGTGTGAACGGCAGCAATGGCAGCCAAGTAGGCCATCAAGATAACATCGGTAACCTCAACGATGTCAACGAGTCTAATGCTAATGACCCCCATCTTATGGGTGGAATTAGTGCCATTCGCTTGCCTCCGGCAGAAGGGAATGCAGTGTTCCATATCATAAGTACTATGTTGCAGCTCTTGCAATTGAAGGGGTTGTTCAGTGGTTTGGCTCATGAGGATCCCCATGAGCTTATTAGAAATTTCGTGGATGTTTGCGGACCATTCTCCTTCAAGAATATATCCCAAGAGTCGGTTCGGTTGAGGTTGCTCCCATTCTCTTTGATGGGAGAAGCGTGTAAGTGGCTGGCTGAATTGCCACGTGAATCAATCACTTCGTGGGAGGAGCTATTCACCGCATTTAATGTGCGATTGTTCCCTCCTTCGAAGATGATGACTCTTTGAGACAGCATTCAGAGCTTCAAGCGTCTAGAGGGCAAGCCAATTCATGAAACTTGGTTGCTATTCAAGAAGTTTGTGCTCCAATGCCCAACCCATGGCTTGCCGGACAACGTGTTGCTATAGTATTTTTACTGAAGCCTTGACTCGATAAACAAGGGTGTTGCTGACCAACTTTCTCTGGGAGGTTTGATGTAGCAACCTTATGTTATAGCAGCTCAGCTCTGGGATGGCATGACCATAATTAATCGAGCTTGGTACACCCGTGAAGACCAGGTCTCCCCTCTTACATTCAAGTTGACCAAGAAGCAAATGGAGAAAGACCAAGAGAGGGACCAGAACATGGCCACGATCATGACACAACTTGACATTTTCTCCAAAAATGTCATGGGAGCTGGTGCTCGAAGTGTCAATGCCGTGGGTGTCGGGTGTGCTAATCCTGATAAGGCAAAGTTTGAGGATTTGTACAGCGAAGAGGTGAATTTCCTAGCCAACCAAGGTGGTGCTTATTGTTCAAACTACCCGAGGCAGGGTGGTAACCAAGGTTGGAATAGGGATGAAGGTTGGAAGGATCATGATCGATAATGGAGGGACCAAAATCCAAATTGGAAGGATGGGGAGAAGGATAGGTATGTGCCTCCCCATGAGCGCCAAAAGCCAAAGGATTCGAAAGGTGGCCGGTCTGAGGATATGTTTTCTCGTATCCTCAATAAAGATCAGGGGTCGGATAAGATTTTCTAAGAAATAAAAGAAGACGTGTCGACCCTTATCCAGACTGTTACCTCCCATTCAATATTGATCAAGCAGTTGGAGACCTAAATGGGTCATATCTCGTCTCATTTGAACCCGAGACAGCAAAGGGGTTTGCCTAGTGATGCTATGGCAAACCCCAAGAATGAGGTATGAGTGTGGACTTGCATCGTGCCACTACGTTAACTAAGGCACTGCTTAGGAGGAAACCCAAGTTTTATTTTCTTTCATTTTAAGTTTGAAATAATGATGTGTTGATTGTGCAGGTCAAAGTGTGGGAAGTGTTTGAAAAGTGCAGATTGGTGAGCCAAAGGTCCAGTCGGCGCATCGCCAAAGAGGTCGGCGTGCCCGACTTGAACCGTCATTTGAATCAAGACAATTTTAAATTGGAGTCTGTAAAACTCGGCAAGTCCAGGAGCTAATTGGCGAATCACCGACCAGGTCGGCGTTCGCAACTTTGATCGCCGTTTGGAACCCCAAAATAACTGGAGGTCCTGCAAAACTCGATGAGATAAGTGCCCACTCGGTGTGTCGCCGAGTGGTTCAGCGAGCAAAACTAATGTCATCGAATGGGAGAGAACTGGACGGTTTTTAAAGGCTAAAGATTTAAACTTTCAAACTCTTTCACTTTCCCTCACTTTTGAACTTCCCAAACTCACATCTGCACTTTAGTTTTATATATTTCTTGCATTTTAGAGTGTTTTAGTCTTCAAATTTGTGTTCGGAGTGGATTACTTTGCCGCCTAGCATTTCAAATTATTTTAATCGGCATCTAAGGTTGGTTTTCCGAACCTCGAGTTTATTTTTAGAAATTTGTACTCTTATACAAGTGAATCTTATCTTAGTTATGTATGTTGGGCCTCTCTGATCTTAATTATTTTCGTATGTGCCTGTGTTAATTTAATAATCTTGACCGTAATGTTTAGTTTGGTGAATTCCCTTGATTGTGTGCCTTAAAATTGGTAAAAACTTGTAGGGTTGTGCTTGCATGTTGTTGGGTCGAGTCGGGTGAAGTATATGTAGCCCGTATTTGTGCCAAATGACGTATTATGCCCAATGATGGAGCGGTCGACGTCATTCTTAAGGGCAAAAGTAGTCAAATGGACAAATTTGGCCAAACCGGGAGAAGTCTGAGTACCTTGGTGGCATGGGTGTATTGGGTCTGAGCTTAATTAGAAAAGTGTATGCTTTGATTTTGTTTTCGGAGGTTGTGGGGTTGAATTTGAGAAGTTGGGTTGAAAGTACGCACATTGGGTCGAGCTCGCCGAAACACTCGGCGGTTCACCGAAGTTCCCCATCTCACCTTTAATTTCATGCTAAATGTAAAGTTTGGTTTTGTAACTTTCGGTGAGAAGCCTGAGGTTTCCAAATGCACTCAGCGACTCGCCGAAAGTCCTTCTCGATCGCCCTTTGTCTGCACCCCTGACCCTTAATTGCACTGTAACTTTGGGCGGGCTAATCCTTGCTCGCCGAATACTGTTGGTGATTCGCCGAAAGGCCTTCCCATCGCCGACATGCCAAAATTTTCTGAGATCTTTTAGCCAATACTTTCGATGAGCCCGATCTGGCTCGCCAAAGCAATTCGGCGAGTATGTCTACAACTATTTTTTGGTGTCGTGACTTGAATGGTTTCTAACTCTTTTTGATGATTTTGCAGACATAGCCAGACCAAAAGTTGCCTGTAGAAACATGCCACCCAGAAAGAAGGCAAAGGGGATAAAAATTAATGAGGATGCAGCTACATCCAGGGGCAAGGCCACCAAACTTCCCACAACTGGTGGGAAAGGCAAAGGAAAAGGGAAGGCACCTACGTCACCGGAGGTCAGCTCCGACAGTGACCGTATCTAAGCCACACACGTCACTACTTCTGAGAGTGCGGGTGAGTACCAGGAGCATCAGGCTGAAGCTTCTGAGGATGATGAGTTAGTAGCAGCACAAAGGGCAGAGTTGCGCTCCAAAAGGATGAATGATCCATCTAGGATCAGGACTCCTCAGGTCACCACTTCTGTTACTCCAGCTATAGCAAAGGCAGTGGTCGTGGTCCTAGCACCACCAGTACAGGGTCCTCCTCCCAAGTCTACGAATAGATTAAAGACTGAGGGGCAGAGGACAATCATTAAGGAGAAGTGAATGTCCACTGATGGGGTCATTGACAGGTACCCAGAGATTATGAGTTGTCTGAAGGCTCATAAATTCCAGATTTTCACCAAGTCCTGTGGCCTATATATTCCAAATTGGATTTGAGAGTTCTACGCTGCTTATGGAGCCTTGATAGCGCAAAGAAAGAAGCAGGCAGCAGTATTTAAACCAGTTGACTATGTAGTCGTTAGGGGAAGAGGGTGTATTGTGACTTTACTGCCATCAATAGTGTCTTAGAATGCACTACGAGACTTGAAGATGACTGACTGCATATGATCAGGAAAAAGACGTTGGACAACACGAAGAAGTGGTTAGCCCCGATGATATCAGATGGCACTCCGAAGTGGTTAGAGGCACGTCCTTCAATAGAAAATAAAGACCTGAATATAGTTGTGAGGTTCTGGTTTGGCTTCATCAGCCGTACTATCATGCCATTCCCGATTGAGTCGATTCTCTGCCTAGCCAAGGCAGCCTGTCTATGGTGCATCATTGATGAAACGAGGCTCAATTTGGGGATGATTATGGCACAGGAGATGGTCATAAGGGCCAAGCAGCACCAGACTTCCCTCTCCTTCCCGGTGTTGATCATTGAGCTATGCAGATAGGCTCGAGTTCCTAGAGATGTGAAGCAGGATGTGGAAGTGATTCTCACATCCTCTGCTGATATCCGGAGGATCGAGGCAGAATATTTGAAGGATGAGGCAGAAAGGAAGAAAGCAGCCCCGATGGACTCTTCCCCGGTTGTGGACATAGACTCACTACCTGTAGAGGCATCTTTTCCTGTCTTCAAGTACTTCTAGTGTTGTCCCTTCTGACACCCCTAGTTCTTTTACTACTATATTGCCTTCCAGAGCTACTACTGTTGTTATTTCTCGAACCCCGCTCACTCAGGCTGCATTACTCTAGATGGGGCAGCTTGCCCACTCGGTCGATCATCGTACTGCCAGATTTGAAGCCTCCATCCCGAGCATCATTCACACTACCCTGGCTGATGTTGTGACACCATTGAGCTGTACCATTGATGCCCTTGCGACTGATAGCGGTGTGTGAGCATGGCCAAGGGGCCACCGATGAGGTGATAGCTTTAAAGGCCGATATTGCTGCATTAAGGAGTGATGTGGATCAGCTGAAGTCCATCGACATGTCCATGATTTTCAGGATGGTGGAGATTCCATATGTGCCAGAGATGTCTCCAGCTACCACCAAAGATAAGGTTAGAGTTGAGGAAATAGTTGAACCCGAGTTTGACGCAGAGACGGATGAGGAGATGCTCGAGATTGCTGACGAGGTTGTGTATGAGGGCCTTACAGAAACTGAGGAGTCCATGTTTAATGTAGTTGTGCAGACCTCTTTTTCGGATACACCCTTGGCTGACCCTTTTATAGCTGGTACTTCTGAGATGACTCCGGGCACTGAGGCCTGAGATCAGAGTGATACACCGGGCACTGATGCCCTGACAGATGGATCGACTATTTATATATGATCCCTCTTTACCTCCCACTCTGCCTTACTTTTTGACTTTCAGATATTTTTGCTTGCATTTAAGGACAAATGGTTTTTATATGTGGTAGGGTGAGGCCCACCTTTTGTGACTATTGTTCTATGTATATATTTGGGTTTTTGAGCTATAACTATGTTAATACTACATTTTGTGGATGATTGAGCTTGTGGCTCCTTGTTTTAATTGCAAAATGATTTTTGGACCCTTCCGAAAAACTATACCACTACTGGATTGTGTTTGAATATGGTTGTTCTCTTGCAAATTTGAGTATCGGTCTTGATCAATACCAATGACTTGAATAGTGCTCAGAATCGAACAAAAATGAATGTGCGGCCACGATGAGGCCAAATGAAGTTGCATAGGCAATATGTTAACTCTTTGCATCTCGTTGTGTCTAGCCAAGTATCGAATTGAGTCTCTTGTGATGAACATTGCACACTAGCAAAAGTGTGGAGTCTTGTTTGTCATTGGTGTCAATGCCTTGTGTGATGAGCTTACCGTGAATCATGCATGATGACACCTAGAATTTGCCCCGTTGGTCCGGTTGACTAAGAGATGCAATCTCATGATATGATCTTAGGAAAGTTTGAAGAGTGAACAATTTGACACTATACCTCTTTTTGTTGCCTACCTTGTGAGTGTGTGATCCTTGTTTGAACACCCTTTGAGCCTTTTCCTTTTCTTGGAAGAAAATTGATGCAAACTGTAACCTTTGTTGATCCATTACCCATAATCCTCATGATTTATGGTTTGTGTGAATAGCCAACTTAGGCCAAAAGCCTAAGTTGGGGGTGTGGTGAAAAGAGAAGGCAAATCAAAAAGTGCAAAGAAGTCCCCTTTAATCCATGGTTTTGAGAAATATGGAACCCCTCCATATAAAAAAAAGAGAAGAAAAGAATGAAAAAGAAAAAGAATGAAAAAGTTGTGGAATAAATTGTGAAAGTGCAAAAAGAAATGGGGTGACCAACAGTCCATGGAAGATAAATAATGGGGTGACTTGTGAGCACGAATGAGAATGATGAAAGAAAGGAATGAAAGTGTTGTTCACACCACATCTCATGAGAATTACATCCATTGAACCTAAATAACCATACTTTTGCACTCAGCCCCATTACAAGCCTTGAAAAGACCTTTTTTATCTTGAGTGAGCTGAAACAATTGTTGGCTGGAAAATAAGGGCAAACCTATAGGTGAAATCATGCATTGTGTTCATCTTTGTGAGTGTGAGTGTTGCATTTGATTTTGGACCTTTAAATTGTTGAACTATTGTGTGTGGATATGGAATCATCCTTTCTATGAGGGCATTTGAACACCTTTGTTGAGCATGAACTTGCATTTGACGCAAGTATTGTGAGCTTGAGATTCTTTGGTAATGGTGAGTCACAACTTGAATCTTTGAGTGCACAATTGATCCTTGCATGAGTAGGTTGAGTCTTTTTGTGTGCATTCATGATTGAGTCTTGTGTAGTATTGTTTGAGGCATCCTTTTTGAACTGCTAAACTTTGGTTTTACTTGAGGATAAGCAAAATTTTAAGTTGGGGGTGTTGATGAATCCACGATTTGGACTCATTTAGGGATTTAATTTGATAGATTTAGTGTCCTCAAATGCGTATTTTGTGCCAATAACTGATGTAAATCCTTCATTTTCAGGTATTTGGATTGAGGAACAAAGCATGGACACTAATGAGCAAAAAAAGAACAAGATAACTGAAAAGACGAAGAAAAGCAGGCATGATGATCGCCTAACCCATTCGGCGAGTAGCCGAGAGTGTCCATGATCTCGCCTAAAGTTGCAGCATGCCAAGACATAAAGGAGTAAATCAAGTCGGCAATAGAAAGGAGCAGTCGGTGAGTCACCAAACGGTTCTGCGATGCAGTTTTAGATCGCCCAAAGTTTAAGAAATTGAAGATGCTGAAGGCCGAAGCAAAAAGGTGATGGAATTGACCAAAGGGCGAATCGCCGAGTAGATCGGCGATCCCAACTTATTGAGCTGAATGGTCCTTCACAACACATTTTTGGGGACTATAAATACATTTTTAAATTCTTAATTTAGAATCTATCTAGTTTTCATTTGGTATCAAATTTTATTCTAAACATACATTAGAGTAATTTTTGAGTTAGAACAGAGTATTGAGACAATATTTTCCTTAGCTTTGAAGATTTGAATATTTCCATTTTTGAGAGATTAGAAGTGGGTCTTTGAGATTCTTCAACCTTGACCATTGTAAAGACAAAATTAATCTTACACGATTGATGGAAACACAATTTGGTAATGATTTCTATCTTTTTATGATGTCTAGCTAAAACCACAATTCTTGGGGTGTGATTATGTGATTATGGGTTGATTTAGTTGCTGGGTATTGTTAATTGATAGTGTAAATGTTGTTTAAAAGTGATTTCACTAAGTAATTGTCCCTCAATCTAAAGGGTCGTAGTTGCAAATGCAACTCTACCTTCGTGTTTTTGACTTGCGAGAGAGAGAGGTTTTAAAACTAAGATTACTGATTTGATGGTCTGTGGGTATTGGGTTGTCATGGGTTCAGCTCGAGAGAGTGAATCCTAAACCCTTTTCCACACTTTCAGCTCGAGAGAGTGAATGGACTAAAGTGAAGATTGTTCTTAATTGCTTCTTACTGGTGTTCGAGAAAAACCAATTTGATTTGGGGTAAATTGTTCAAGAGAAAGTTTATCCCCACTAAGTCTAGCTTATTCACTGATTTACAGCTATTTACTATTAATTACAATTACCCATTTGTCTACCTTAGCCCATAATCGGATCACATCCCAAGAACCCGTCTCTTGACTTGTTTATTCATTTTATTTGCTGTTGTAGTTGGTAATTACAATCAAACCCCCCTGTTATTTGACACTTGTGTCACCCTACACTTGAATCATGCTTTGTACCTCCTTCTACTGTTGTACCCCATCCCACTACTATTGTTGCTGCTACTGCCTCCCGACCGCCTCTCACCGAGCCATGTTGTACAAGATGGGTCATCTGGCCCATTCCATTGATGGGCGTGCCTCCCGGGTAGAGGTTTTGTGTCTGGGTTGATAGAGCAGGCAATTTCTGCCACCTTGGCCCCGATTAGGGTTGAGATGAGAGAGGATAGGGAGTTGATTGATCGCCACAGGCTTGCACTGGATGCCCTTACAGTGAGGGTTGAGGTTTGTGAGCAGGATCGAGGTGATTTTGTTGTTGTGACATCCTTGAAGGTCGATGTTGTTGGGCTATGGAAGGATTTGGATGAGCTGAAGTCCACTGGCCTATCGATGTTGTTCGGTACAGTGGAGATTTTCGAGATCCCGAGTGCAAATGTCCCTGCCAGTTCAAAGATTTCTCCAGCTACTACGACCGGAGATATTGATAGAGAGGATGCAACTGTTGAATATGAGGCTGAGACTGATGAGGATGAGTTGGGTGTCTGTGATACGTCTATGTACGATGATCTGGAGGACCTTGAGGGGTCCATGGTTCAGACGACGGTTGAGGCATCACTCAAGGATACTTCGATGGAGGGCTCCAATGGAGCCAAGGATGTTGTTGCAATGGGCACTAATGCCCAAGATGACAGAGATGCAGAGTTCACCCAAGGCTTAGCCTGGCAAGAGGATTTTTGACTCCCTTTCTATTTTTATCATGTTTTATTTCTCTATTCCTTTGCATTTGAGGACAAATACTACACTAGTTTGGCGAGGTGAGGTAATACTATACCTCCCTCTTTTGGGCTATTTTGTGAATATTTATTGTTTTTGTTTTGTGAATGTTGGATCTTATCTTGTGTTTTTATATATATGGTTTTGATCCATTGTGTTTGTCCTTTGTTTTGAATTGCAAATGGTTTTAAACCGATTTAAAAAAAAAAATTAACACCTCTTGATGTGTTTGAAAGTGGTCGTTCTCTTGCAATTTCGAGTGTCGATTGTGGTTAATGCCGATGACTTGAATAGTGCTCTCAATTGAACGATATGAGTGTGCGGCTAAGATGAGGCAAATTGAGTTACATTGGACATATGTGAACTCCTAGCATCTCATTGTGACTAGCCGATTGTTGAACTGATCTCTTGTGATGATCGTTGCACGCTAGCTGAAAATAATAGAGTCTTGTTTGATGATTGTGTCGAATGCCATGTGTGGTGAGGTTGTCTTGAACGATGTGCTTAATGATACCTAAAACTTACCCTGGTAGTCCAATTGATTAATGAAAGCAAGCGATTAAAATGATCTTAGGCACAATTTGTGAAGAGTGAACCAAAAATTGATATTATACCTCTTTGTGGCTACCTTGTGAGAGTGTGAATCTATCTTGGCACCCTTTTGAGCCTATCCTTTTCTTTGGAAGAAGCTTGAACAACTTTGACCTATTTTTCCCATCATATATAACCTTCATGAAGTATTAGTTCATTTGAATAGCCAACATAGTGATGTTTGCATAATCAATACACAACTTCCAATGCAAGTGTCTATGATCATACAATAGTAAAGTAACCCAACCAAGGGTTGGGGTCAAGTCCCAAGGGAGTAGTTTTGAGAATTAATAGAACAATAAAATTTAGTTCTAATTAGTCATAGCTAAAAATATTATCGAATATAAACATGTTAAATCTAAGGGGTGACACAAGAGTGTCAATTAACAATGGGGGTTTGTAACAACTAAGCAAAAATCAGCAAAAATGCAAAGAGTACTAATCAAGGGGACAGAGTTCTTGGGATGTGATAGGAATACAGGATAGACTAAACTATTGGGTACATACTTTTGATAATAAATTTGTTGAATATATGTGACTAGGCTAGATTATAGTGGGGGTAAATTCTCTCTCGAGCAACTTACCCCGAATCAAATGGGTTCCTCTTGGACACCCACTTGCCACATGAAGAACAGCCTCTGCCTTAGCCCACTCACTCTCTCGAGCTGAGTGTGTGAGAGAAGGACTAGGGTTCACTCTCTCGAACTGAACCTCATGTCACCCACTCCCACCGGCCATCAATTTAGTAGTCTTATTTTTACAACCTCTCTCTAGAGCAAGCCGAAAAGACAAAGGTGAAATCATATTTGAGTTTACAACTTCATTAAGTTCCACCATAACTACTAAACAAAATCACATTTACACAACAAATAAAGCATCAACAAGCAAGACCCAACAGATAATCTAACCCATATTCACAAAATCACACCCCAAGAATTGGGGTTTTAGCTACACATGTAAAAGAGATAGAAACTCATACCAAAATGAGTTTGCATTCAAATGGGTATGAAAATTTAAATCTTGAAACAAGTCAAAAGTGAAGAATCTGCAAGACCCAAGTCCAAATTCTTGGAGTTGAAACCCTTTGAATCTTCAAGTTCTTCAAAACCCTCTCCAAACTTAGAACTCAAAAGTCTATCTTAAAAATTCTATATTAAAAATCTGATGTAAAATTCAATATTAAAAATCTGATACTAAACGAGTATTTATAGTTTTTAAAGATTTGTGTTGCAGCGGATCACTCGGCGACATTAGTCGAGATCACCGATCAACTCGGCGATCCGCCCTTTGGTAGGTTTCATCACCGTCTTACATTAACCTTCAGCATCGTCGTGTTTTGGATCATTGGGCGACATAGTACAGCTTCGCGGAATCGCTCGGTGATTTGCCGCTGCTTCTTTTCACCGCTAATTTGATCCGTTCTTTCAGGGCTAAGCACACTGGAACAAAAGGCGAGGATAAGACCTTTTGGCTACTCACCGAATGGGTTCGTCGATTCTCAGATCTTCAATTCTTCATTCTTTCAGCTGCTTTTGTTCCTTTTTGCTAAGTAGTGTCCATGCTTTCCCTTAAACTCCAAATACCGAAACTTAAGGGTTTTCATCATATATTGAGATATGCATTTGAGGACACTAATTTTATCAAAATATAGCCCTAAATGAGTCCAATTTGTGGACTCATCAACACCCCCAACTTAAACTTTTGCTTGTCCTCAAGCAAACTCAAGTTCAGCCATTCAAAAAGGGTATCTCGAACAGTGCTACACAAGACTCAATCATGAATGCACACAACAAGACTCAATTTACTTATGCAAAGATCAAATGTGCACTCAAAGATTCAAGTTGTGACTCACCAATATCAAAGAATCTCATGCTCACAATACTTGCTTCAAATGCAAGTTCAAGCTCAACCAAAGTGTTCAAATACCCTCACACAAAGAGTGATTTCATATTCACACAATGGTTCACAGTTTAAAGCTTCGAAATCAGAGGCAACACTCACACTCACAAAGAAGAACACAATGCATAATTTCACCCATAGGTTTGCCCGTATTTTCCAATCAACACTTGCTTCAGCTCACTCAAGATCAAA